>JABUQX010013086.1:10000-33832 GCA_015478945.1 Trachelipus rathkii | reverse complement strand
GCCGTCTGAAGGCGACGGGAACAGGGTAGTTGCAGGAAAGATGGGAAGGTAAGTGGCCAGATGAAAGGAAGACCAGTCACCTCTGTCATAGCACCAGCCAGAATAAGGTGGCTGCTACTGACTTGGGCTGAAGGATGGTATCACGATTGGGTAGTGATCACTGCCATAGAGGAAAGGAGATCTTTCCCCACCCAAAATGATCTAAAGACGAGATGGAACACATCGAGACGTCAACACAGAAAGAAGTGTCTGTATCAAAACGTTCAAAGGTTGGAAGGCCCGTGCTGAGACATCCCAGTGAGAAATCTTGCATAATACTCGATAACCAATCGGCATTTGGGGACGTAACAGAATCACCCCACAAAGGATGGCGGAGATTAGTCATCGAGGACTAACATGGGCGATGGGAGACTCGCGAAAAAATCGACGAGGTCCTTCTTGGTATATTTGCAACTGGGAGCGAGGCACACTGAACACAGCGTAAGCGGAGTGTCAAGATGGATAAGAGCCACTACGGCATGCAGTGGAGTGGAGAGGGGAACGGGAATGAATGGGACAGACTCGTGAAGCAGGATTGCTTCCCCACCTCTGTCGCTGGCTCCACGATTCGGGGAAATAAGGGGTTCCCTATACCTTGAAGGTTGCAAAGGTCTCGGTCCCAAAGTTGTAATTACTGTAAGCAAACAGCCAATGGCTGATGAGTGACAAGTAATCTATTTAGTTCTTCGTAATTTGCAAAGTATCCGCGGCAATTTCATTGGGTGAAACGTGCCATAAACGGGAAAACAATCATTGGTCAGGATGATCCGTGACAATAGTCATGATGTTGTGGGATGTTGCAGTCTTCTCAGAGGATAAAGTCTGATGGTCCCGTAAGCCGGCGGACTACCCTCCGACAGGAACCTCAAACCCTTGGGGAGAGGAAAATCATGTAGCAGGGATATGTGTGAACCCCCTGCTGACAAGAGGGGTTCCTGGCCACATTAGAAGAAGACTCGCCAAAGAGGCGCGCCAAGTCACACTCCAAATTGAAAACATTCTTCCCAGCTGGCTCACTGCCAGACTTTTTAACAGTCTGGGAAAGGGGCTGTGTCCCTCCAGGAGGTGCCCTAACAGAGGCTGGGGAAGATGGAAGAAGAGGGCAAGTAGAATGGTGTCGGCGGGAGTGATAGGAGGCACATTAGAAGACAAGCGTGTGGTGTCCGCTGTCAAAATCTCGAAAGCAATCCGCGCCCGAGTAGAGCCAGATGGCTCAGTCGACGGGTCCTAATTCAAAGGGGGCAGAGGGAAAGAGGCAGGGAGGGAAGAAGATTCCTTCCTCCCGCGTCTACCAGCAGCCAACTCACCCTCAACACACCTCGAAGTGGCGCTATGTCTAACCGAAGGAAGACTGTGGTCGGGCGAGGTTTCAGTCGAAACCGCCTCGGACTTTCCCCTGGATGGGACCCCAGTAACAACGTAAAACAACCCTTCAGAAGAATAGTCCGAAGAGTCCATGGTGGCATCCGAAAAAGCCTCAGAATCACTTGAATGATGTACAAGAGAAGAGGGCTTAGGAGGCGTGAGTAACAAATGATCAGAACTGGCAGAGGTTGGACCAGTGTTGGATTGGCCACGTGGGTTGTCAGCGCGGCGAGCCCGTTTTGGCAGGACAGAGGCGGGTCCCCCAGTGCAAACTGGTTCCTTTTGTTTCAAGATGTCCGTGGGCCGATAAGCAAGCGAGTACGGATGTCTGGCCTGGGATATCCACCCTTGGACAGACTCTCGCAACCGTTAAGAGGGGCTTGGTGTTTCCCCGGCGAAACAGAAGCATGTCGTTTCCGGGAGATTGTACAGGTAAGCTCCGACTAGGCACGTGGACGTTTGCCATCGACCTCAGAAGCGGAACAGGTTGCAAAATCAGAGATCCCCTTGGGAGCTGCATGGACCTCTACAAAGTGAAGAGCATGAGAGAGGGTCGAGTGTGTCGGCGAAGAACGAAGAGTGGTCCGGCAGACCATGGTAGGAAAGTTGGGAGGACAATTGTCCAGAGCCTCAGGAAACACCAAGTCAGGTGATCTGTTAACCAGCACGGAAGGCCGAATGGACGAATGGGAAAGCTGAACAAGTTTCGGACACAACGCACGGTGGCGATAGGGAATGGTAGAGGCAACCACAGATGAAGTGGACGTTGCCACAGCATAAGAAAGAGGAAGATGAGCCATCTTCTCCCTTGCCCCGCTGGTAGCCTCTCGACGGTCATACTTATGAATGGTACAGTGCTCCGGGATTTTTCTTCTTCAAGGCAAAGAAGGGGCAGTGGACAGAGGAGGCTGTGTGTGGGCCTTTGCAGTTAGGACAACATGGAAGATTTTTGTCACAGTTCGGGTGGAGAGAACTTCCACATGTCGGACATAGGGCCTGGGGAGACCGACATATTTCTGGGGTGACCAAATTTACGGCACTTGAAACATCTTCCGGGAAGGGCATATAAGTCCGAACCGTGTGCATATCATCATTTGTTTTACCTTGGATGGAGCGGTCACACCACAAAGAAGGTAAGTAAAAGACGAGAGTTCGTCGTTGAGGGGCTCTCCTTACGTGAAGGGAACCGATAAACGTCGGTGATAGGCACGTGGCGATTCTGTAAATAAGTAAGGATGTCAATCGAAGCATCGGAACAGAACTCCGGCGCATATATGTACCCTTCGACGTGTTATGAACATCGGTCAGGTTTAGAAAGACGGACATCTCCCCAGATGTGATTAGGGAAGCAAAGTACTTGCTCTGGAGTACGAGAGGCAGCAAACCAAGAAGAACCGTTCTCATTGGCTTAGCCTGTGGCTCAATAGTTTGAAGAGCAGCTTCCAAACATCACTAAGGATGAGCTGGTTACAGAAGTCAGTGGACGAGAAGACGTCGAATGTAAATAAAAATAAAGCGGGTAGGAAGCAAGATCCGGGATCCCTGGAGGGGGGTCGGAGAAAGCGATCGTCGGAAGTTGGTGTATTCTGACGTTTAGGAATGGACCTGCTGACGCGGGGCTCTTGGGATGGTGACGTTTAGGAATGGGATGGCTGACGTAAGGTCGGAGAGAGAAGGGTATTCTGAGAGCAAACAGCAGCCTCACCGGTCTAGACGAGCGTAGTCTTTGGACACGGGACCCGGAATTGTGGACTAAAAGGGGTGGGTGAAGAGTACCAACTATTTCATCAAAAGGCATCAAAGCCCCTAGTGGTCGCCGGCCTGGGAGGGGACGGGTTGGGGACCGCAGATGTTGATTTCCGCCGTTTCTTTTGCGAAACGTTTTTTTTTCTTTTACTTTTCCCATAAAAAAATCTCGCCTTTATACATCTGCCCTCCGCAATAAATAAACCACAATACTTAAAACACAAATGATGAATAAAAAGAAGCTATCCTGGAAGCGTACCGCGGAAACCGCTCCCACCACATGCAGAGCATAATACCTCCCCCCAAACCCCACCCCGAGGGCTGTCATGAGTGTGAGCCTCGCAGAGCCCCCCGAACTCCGCGTCTAGTCCCAAAGATGAAATAATGCCAGCCGTGAACCACACGGATGACGCGAAGCCCAAGATTATACACCCAAGTGCAGGACAGCTTCCTCAGAGGTTACGCCAAGGTTCAGGTCCCCAACAATAGTCGGCCCGGAGAAAAGGCGAGAACAACCAGTTTTTGAACTGTACCCTCACCCACGGGGGAAGGAGGGAACAAGATGGGATCAGAGACAACGGCACAGTAACCACCAGGATTCAGTAGAAAATTGGGAGACTCTCAAAAGAGAGACCAGGAAATACGTAGGTAGTTCGTACAGATCGTGGAGGACAAGGAACAAACTATGAAAAGGACGGGCAAAATGAACGGAGTAAACAAAGTATAAGATAATGAAGATAATAAAAATAATAAACATAAAACTAAAAAGAAAAAACTATATAAAAAATAAAAATGACAAAATAAAAGAAACGCAATAAAAATAATTAAAAAGAATTTAGATAGAAAATATATATATAAAATAGCATAAAAACCAAATAAAACCAAAAAGTGGCTCTTCGCAGACTCAAAAGTGTCTGTACCCCTCTCGACGACAACGAGGCACATTCTGATGGGTATAATAATAATAATAATAATAATAATAATAATAATAATACAATATATTAAAATTATTATTAAAATTATAATAATAATAATAATCATAATAATAATAATCATAATAATAATAATAATAATAATAATAATAATAATAATAATAATAATAATAATAATAATAATAATAATAATAATAATATAATAAAAATATTTAAATTTTTATTTAATTTAATAATTTAATTAATTTAATTAAAAATTTAAATTAATAATATAAATTATAAATAATAAATAATAAATAACAAACAATTCATAAATAATAAATAATAAATAAAAATAATAATAAATAATGAAATAATAGGTAATAACAATTAAATAATAATAATAATTTTAAATAAAAATAATTACAATAAAAATAAATAAATAATAATAAATAATAAATAAAAATAAGTAAATAATAATACATTAATATTGAACAGGATAAATATTCTTAATAATAGGAAATAATAATAAAATAAGAAATAATAATAATTAATAATAAAAATAATAAATAAGAATAAATTATAATAAATAACAAGAAATAACAGATCATAAATAAGAAATTTATAAAAATAATAAAATTAATAAATAATAAATAATAAATAATAAATAATAATAAATAAATAATAATAAATAAAATAATAAATAATTAATAATAATAATAATAAATAATAAATAAATAATAATTCATAAATAATAATTAAATAATTAAATATAACTAATAAATACTAATTAATAAATAATTAAATAAAAAAAAAATAAAAATAAATAAAAAATAATAAATAATAAATAATAAATAATAAATAATAAAGGTAATAAATAATAAATAATAAATAATAAATAATTAATAATAAATAATACAATAAAAATAATAAATAATAAATAATAAAAATATAAATAAAAATAATATTAAGAAATATTAAAAATAAAAAAAATATAAAAAATATAAAAAAATATAAAAAGCGAAAAATATAAAAATTAAAAATAATAAAAAAATATTAATAAATATTAATAATATTAATAATATAAATAAAAATATAAATAATATAAATAATATTAATAATATTAATATATTAATAATATAAATAATATAAATAATATAAATAATATAAATAATATTATATTTATTAATTAATATTATTAATAATATTATTAATAATATTATTAATAATATTAATAATAATAATAATAATAATATAATAATAATTAATAATAATAATAATTTAATAATATTAATATTAGATAATAATAATAATAATAATAATAATATTATTTAATAATATTATTAATAATATTAATAATAATATTAATATTAATAATGTTAGTTATGTTTTAATAATATTATTAATAATATTATTAATAAAAATAAAAATAAAAATAAAAATAAAAATAAAAGTAAAAATAAAAAATAAAAATATTTACTAATGGAAATGAGGAGATATGTTTGTGGTCCGTAACGATTTATTAGGTCAAGTGGCTGCTCCTCGTACAACCAGGGACTTAAACCAGAGACTTAAATATGCCAGATGATATTAAAATTGGCCTACCTCAGTAAGGAATAATGATGAATTGTATAAAGATTAGAATATTTTGATAAACTTCTTGGGTGGCAGATATGTGGCAAAATGAATTTTAATAGGTAAAAAGTGTAAGGTCTTCACATAGATTACTACGATGTGAATGGATCTTGAATAGATCAAGATATTAAACCTTCTTCAAAAACCTCAGATCTTTTGAAGTCTGCAATCAAATGCAAATTTGTGATAAGTTTATTTGATTTCAACTTTATTAACATACACTCTTCCATTATGAACTACATTTGCAGTCTCCATAATTAGTGACAGCAACTGCTCTTAATCATATTGAAAATGTTATGTTTGTTTTGAAAGATTTTGTGAAACATTTTCAAACATTTCGAAAGTTGCCTTGCAACAGAACTTCTGCTTTTAGTTAATAAAGAAATGAAAATGCCTCATGTGAGAATCAACGTAAAATGAAAGAAATAAAATTGTAAAGTTAAAATTTATGGGCTATTACTATTCTTTTCTTGGTGATTTTTTAAACCAGTTACTTACTAATCTTTGTAAAGTCACTCATTCCATCGATATCTATTAAAAATGTTACGAATTTTGCAAATTAATCTGAACTGTGCAGTCACATTTGGATTGTTAAGGATTTTAGCATTTACCTTTCTCAAAACGTGCACTTCAAAAAAAATATTTTCCTACTCTAAAAAGACTCGAAACATACTTTTTCAATTCTACGGGAGAAGAAAGCCTAACAGAACTGGCTTTAATGAGGGTTCATAATAGCTACACAACATAAACGGAGGAAGTTATCAATCATTTTGTTGTTCAGTGATCAAGTTGAAGAATTTTTTATGTATTTAAAATATCTTTTTTTGTATTTTGAAATTGCTATCAAAATAAGATTATTTTATTTCATTTTATTGAAACATTATATATAATGAAATGAAATGGTCTGTTTTCTTTATTTATTTATTATCATCTCCTTTTCTGCGGGAGGTAAGGTTAACGTTCCTTTACAGGGACCTTTCCTGTTATGGTGAAAATAAGAGACAAAAGGGGATTGAGAAACACGACTATTGGTTTTTTTCTTATATATAATAAATAATATGAATAAATAAGTATTTTAATAACAATCCTAACTACCTATGGCTATTAACTTTAATTTATAAACACCCTATTAATACCTAAGCTAATTACCATATATCAGTTATTCCATAATAAAATATATAATACAATGCAAATTCGAATTATGTATTTTATTTATAAGTTTAATTTATTTACAAAAGGTACCGGAGTAATACTTCCTTTAAACGTCGTTATTCAGACGGTAACCCTTCGGAAGATGCCTTCTACTCCTTTTATGCTACGTTGGTCTTGTCCTCTAACCCTGACCTTTCTATAATGGTCAATAGGTTGAATCCGTCAATAAGTCCTAAGTATGAATCGGCCTGATCCAACTGACAACACAACCTGTGTGAACTTTCGACTTTGGAATATTCCGTGATCTGAGTTAAGTCTTAGTGGCTAACCTAGGGTTAACCTGGGCCTCTAACTTCAGTTTCAACCTTAGTCGGCAATTAGTTGTAGCCTTGGCCCCAATATTTTGTCGTAACCTTTGTCGGACTTGACCTCGTCTCTGGATCCGATCAGAATCCAATCTTTAAGCTGGGTCCTAAACTCGGCTCCCTGAAATCATAAATGACCAACCATTAATTATTAATTCTTGCCTTCATTAATTAAATAATTAGATGAATTACCCTAATAATTAGTCACAACATTGTAATAAAATAATATAATAATAATAATAATAATAATAATAATAATAATAATAATAATAATAATAATATAATAATAATAATAATAATAATAATATAATAATTAAATAATAAATAATAAAATAATAATAATAATAAATAATAAATAATAATAATAATAATAATAATAATAATAATAATAATAATAATAATCCCCCCATAACCTTTCGTACAAATAATATTTATAAAGGATCCAAAACACAATAAACCTGGCACTCGATTCTGTTAACCCAATGATATTAATAATTTGCGCAAAATAATATAAATAAACACTAGTACTCGTAACCCCTAAATATTGGATATAATAATGAAAATAGCAATGACGATATTAATAATAATAATAATAATAATAATAATAATAATTATAATTATTTATTATTTATTATTTATTATTTATTATTTATTATTTATTATTTATTATTTATTATTATTATTATTATTATTATTATTATTATTATTATTATTATTATTATTATTATTATTATTATTATTATTATTATTATTATTATAATGTTGTGACTAATTATTAGGGTAATTCATCTAATTATTTAATTAATGAAGGCAAGAATTAATAATTAATGGTTGGTCATTTATGATTTCAGGGAGCCGAGTTTAGGACCCAGCTTAAAGATTGAATTCTGATCGGATCCAGAGACGAGGTCAAGTCCGACAAAGGTTACGACAAAATATTGGGGCCAAGGCTACAACTAATTGCCGACTAAGGTTGAAACTGAAGTTAGAGGCCCAGGTTAACCCTAGGTTAGCCACTAAGACTTAACTCAGATCACGGAATATTCCAAAATCGAAAGTTCACACAGGTTGTGTTGTGTTGTCAGTTGGATCAGGCCGATTCATACTTAGGACTTATTGACGGATTCAACCTATTGACCATTATAGGAAGGTCAGGGTTAGAGGACAAAACCAACGTCGCATAACAGGAGTAAAAGGCATCTTCCGAAGGGTTACCGTCTGGATAACGACGTTTAAAGGAAGTATTACTCCGGTACCTTTTGTAAATAAATTAAACTTAAAATAAAATACATAATTCGAATTTGCATTGTATTATATATATTATTAGGATAACTGATATATGCGTAATGTAGCTTAGTATTAATAGGGTGTTTTTATAAAATTAAACGTTAATAGCCATAGGTACGTTAATTGTTATTAAAATACTTATTTATTCAATTATTTATTATATATAAGAAAAAAACCAATAGTCATGTTTACCATCCCCTTTGTCTCTTATTTCACCATAACAGGAAAGGTCCCTGTAAAGAACGAAACCTTACTCCCGCAGAAAAGGAGATGATAATAAATAAATAAAGAAACAGACCATTTCATTTCAATTATTTTAATATACTGTTTCATTAAAGAGAAAAAAATACTCTAATTGATACCAATTTGAAAATACAAAAAAAGATATTTTAATTATACATAAAAATTCTTCAACTTGATCACTGAACAACCAAAATGATGATATTATTTTGTTTGTTGGTAGCTATTATGAACCCTCATTAAAGCCAGTTCTGTTAGGCTTTCTTTCTTCTCCTGTAGAAAAAAGTATGTTTCGAGTCTTTTTAGAGTAGGGAAATATATTTTTTGAAGTGCAAGATTTGAAAGAGTAAAATGCTATTACCCTTAACAATCCAACTCTAACTTTTCAGATCAAAATTATTTGCAATAATTTCGTTAAATTTTTAATAGATGTCGATGGTATGTGTGACTTTACAAAGATTAGTAAGTAACTGATTAAAAAATCACCAAGAAAAGAATTGTACTAATCCATAAATTTTCATTTTACATTTTTCTTTCTTTCATTTTACGTTGATTCTCACATGAGGCATTTTCATTTTTTATTAACTAATATATAGAAGTTCTGTTGCAAGGCAACTTTCGAAATTTTGGAAAATGTTTTCACAAAATTTTCAATCAATATATCACATTTTCAATTATGATTAAGAGCAGTTGCTGTCACTAATTATGGAGACTGCAAATGTAGTTCATAATGGAAGAGTGTATGTTAATAAAGTTGAAATCAAATAAACTTATCACAAATTTGCATTTGATTGCAGACTTCAAAAGATCTGAGGTTTTTGAAGAAGGTTTAATATCTTGATCTATTCAAGATCCATTCACATCGTAGTTAAATCTTTTATTTGAGTATCCTAAGTGAAGAACCTTACACTTTTTACTATTAAAATTCATTTGCCCATAATCTGCCACCAAGAAGTTTATCAAAATCATTCTAAATCTTTATACATTCATCATTATTCCTTACTGAGGTAGCCAATTTAATATCATCTGCAAACTTGAAAACCTTATATTTAAGTCCCTGGTTGTACGAGGAGCAGCCACTTGACCTAATAAATCGTTACGGACCACAAACATATCTCCTCATTTCCATTAGTAAATATTTTTATTTTTTATTTTTACTTTTATTTTTATTTTTATTTTTATTTTTATTTTTATTAATAATATTATTAATAATATTATTAAAACATAACTAACATTATTAATATTAATATTATTATTAATATTATTAATAATATTATAATAATATTATTATTATTATTTATTATATTATTATTATTATTATTATTAATATTATTATTATTATTATAATATTATTAATATTATTATTATTATTATTAATATTATTAATAATATTATTAATAATATTATTAATAATATTAATAATAATATTATTAATATTATTTATATTATTTATATTATTTATATTATTTATATTATTAATATTATTTAATATTATTAATATTATTTATATTATTTATTATTTTTATTTATATTATTAATATTATTAATATTATTAATATTTTTATATTTTTTATAATTTTTATATTTTTTTATATTTTTTATATTTTTTTATATTTTTTATATTTTTATATTTTTTATATTTCTTAAATTATTTTTATTTATATTTTTATTATTTATTATTTATTATTTATATATTATTATTATTTATTATTTTATTTATTATTTATTATTTATATTTATTATTATATTATTATTTATTATTATTATTATTATTTATTATTTATTATTTCCCTCATTATTTATTATTTATTATTTATTATTTATTATTATATTTATATTTATTTATTTATTATTTATTATTATTTATTATTTATTATATTATTTATTATTATTATTATTTATTATTTTATTATTTATTATTTATTAGTTTATTATTTAAATCTCTTATGAGATCTATTCTTTATTAATTTATTATTATTTATTATTTATAATTTATTATTTATTATTTATTTATGATATTATATTATTATTTATTATTATTAAATTATTATTTATTATTATTATTATTTATATTATTTATTATTTATTATATTATTTATTATTTATTATATTTATTATATTTATTATTATTTATTATTATTTATTATTTATTATTTTATTATTATTATTTATTATTTATTTATTATTTATTATTTATTATTTATTATTTATTATTTATTATTTATAATTTATTTATTATTATTTATTATTTATATTATTTTTTTTATTATTTATTATTATTTATTATTATTTATTATTATTTATTATTATTTATTATTATTATTATATTATTATTATTATCATTATTATTTATTATTTATTATTATTATTATGTATTATTATGTATTATTATGTTATTATGATGTATTATAATTTATTATTATTATTATTATTATTATTATTATTATTATTATTATTATTATTATTATTATTATTATTATTATTATTATTATTATTATTATTATTATTATTATTATTATTATTATTATTACCCACGAATGTGCCTCGTTGTCGTCGAGAGGGGGTACAGACACTTTTGAGTCTGCGAAGAGCCACTTCTTTTGTTATATTTTGTTTTTGTGTTCTCCTCTCCCTTATTTTTCCTATCTTTATTATTTTTAATTATTTTTATTGCGTTTCTTTTATTTTGTCATTTTTATTTTTTATATAGTTTTTTCTTTTTAGTTTATGTTTATTATTTTTAATCTTCATTTATCTTATACTTGTTTACTCCGTGTCATTTTGCCCGATCCTTTTCCATTAGTTGTTTCCCTTGTCCTTCCACGATCTGTACGAACTACCCTACGTATTCCTGGTCTCTCTTTTGAGAGTCTCCCCAATTTTCTACTGAATCCTGGTGGTTATCGTGCCGTTGTCTCTGTTCCCATCTTGTCCTCCTTCCCCCGTGGGTGAGGGTACAGTTCAAAAACTGGTTGTTCTCGCCTTTCTCCGGGCCGACTATTGTTGGGGACCTGAACCTTGGGTAACCTCTGAGGAAGCTGTCCTGCACTTGGGTGTATAATCTTGGCTTCGCGTGCTTTTCCGTGTGGTTCACGGCTGGCATTATTTCATCTTTGGGACTAGACGCGGAGTTCCGGGGGGCTCTGCCGAGGCCACACTCATGAACAGCCCTACGGGCTGGGGTTTCTGGGAGGGAGGTATTATGCTCTGGGCATGTGGTGGGAGCGGTTTCCGCGGTTACGCTTCCAGGATAGCTTCTTTTTATTCATCATTTGTGTTTAAGTATTTGTGTTTATTTATTGCGGAGCAGATGTATAAAAGGCGAGTTTTTTTATGGGAAAAGTAAAAGAAAAAAAAACGTTTCCAAGAAAGGCGGAAATCAACATCTGTCGGTCCCCAACCCGACCCCTTCCTGACCTTTTCTTGACCAGCGACCAATAGGGGCTTTGATGCCCTTGTTGATGAAATAGTTGGTACTCCTTCACCCACCCCTTTAGTCCACAATTCCGGTCCCGTGTCAAGGACTACCTCGTCTAGACCAGGTGAGGCTGCTGTTGCCTCTCAGAATACCCTTCTCTCTCCACTCAGAATACCCATCTCTCTCAATCCTTACGTCAGCCATCCCAAGAGCCCCTGCGTCAGCAAGGTCCCATTCCTAAACGTCAGAATACACCAACTCCGACGATCGCTTTCTCCGACCCCCCTCCAGGGATCCCGGATCTTGCTTCCTACCCGCTTTATTTTTATTTACATTCGACGTCTTCTCGTCCACTGACTTCTGTAAGCCAGCTCATCCTTAGTGATGTTTTGGAAGCTGCTCTTCAAACTATTGAGCCACAGGCTACGCCAATGAGGAACGGTTCTCTCTTGGTTTGGCTGCCTCTCGTACCCAGAGCAAAGTACTTGCTTCCCTATCACATCTGGGGAAGATGTCCGTCCTTTCTAAACCTGACGATGTTCATAACACGTCGAAGGGTACCATATATGCGCCGGATTTCTGTTTTCCATTGCTTCGATTGACATCCTTACTCCTTTCCAGAATCGCCACGTGCCTATCACCAAACTTTATCGGTTCCCTTCACGTAAGGAGAGCCCCTCAACGACAAACTCTCGTCTTTTACTTACCTTCTCTGTGCCTTTCCCTCCATCCAAGGTAAAACTTGGTTTTGCCATGCACACGGTTCGGACTTATATGCCCTTCCCGAGAAGATGTTTCAAGTGCCGTAAATTTGGTTACCCCCAGAAATATTGTCGGTCTCCCAAGACCATATGTCCGACATGTGGAAGTTCTCTCCACCCGAATTGTGACAAAAATCCACCATGTTGTCCTAACTGCAAAGGCCCACACACAGCCTCCTCTGTCCACTGCCCCTTCTTTGCCTTGAAGAAGATAATCGCGGAGCTGTGTGCCATTCATAAGTATGACCGTCGAGAGGCTACCAGCAGGGCAAAGGAGAAGATGGCTCATCTTCCTTTCTTATGCTGTGGCAACGTCCACTTCATCTGTGGTTGCCTCTACCATTCCCTATCGCCACCGTGCGTTGTGTCCGAAACTTGTTCAGCTTTCCCATTCGTCCATTCGGCCTTCCGTGCTGGTTAACAGATCACCTGACTTGGTGTTTCCTGAGGCTCTGGACAATTGTCCTCCCAACTTTCCTACCATGGTCTGCCGGACCACTCTTCGTTCTTCGCCGACACACTCGACCCTCTCTCATGCTCTTCACTTTGTAGAGGTCCATGCAGCTCCCAAGGGGATCTCTGATTTTGCAACCTGTTCCGCTTCTGAGGTCGATGGCAAACGTCCACGTGCCTAGTCGGAGCTTACCTGTACAATCTCCCGGAAACGACATGCTTCTGTTTTCGCCGGGAAACACCAAGCCCCTCTTAACGTTGCGAGAGGTCTGTCCAAGGGTGGATATCCAAGGCCAGAATATCCGTACTCGCTTGTCTTATCGGCCACGGACCTCTTAAACAAAGGAACCAGTTTGCACTGGGGACCGTCTCTGTCCTGCCAAACGGGCTCGTCGGTCTGACGACCCACGGCCAATCCAGGAACACTGGTCCAACCTCTGCCAGTTCTGATCATTTGTTACTCACGCCTCCTAAGCCCTCTTCTCTTGTACATCATTCAAGCGATTCTGAGGCTTTTTCGGATGCCCCCATGGACTCTTCAGACTACTCTTCTTCTGTGGTTTTACGTGTTACTGGGTCCCAGTCCAGGGGGAAAGTCGAGGCGTTTCGACTGAAACCTCGCCCGGACACCAAAGTCTTCCTCGGTTAGACGTAGCCGCCACTTCGAGGTGTGTTGAGGCGTAAGTTGGCTGCTGGTAGACGCAGGAGGAAGCAGTCTTCTTCCCTCCCTGCCTCTTCCCCTCCACCCCCTTTGACTTCGGACCCGTCGACTGAGCCATCTGGCTCTACTCGGAGGCGGATTGCTTCCGAGATTTTGACACCATACGCTTCTCTTCCAATGTGCCTCCTATCACTCCCGCCGACACCATCCTACTTGCCCTCTTCTTCCATCTTCCCCAGCCTCTGTTAGGGAACCTCCTGGAAGGATACAGCCCCCTTCCCAGACTGTTAAAAAGTCTGACAGGGGTGCGCCAGCTGGGAAGAATGTTCGCAATTTGGAGTGTGACTTGGCGCGCCTCTTTGGCTAGCCTTCTCATGATGTGGCCAGGAACCCCTCTTGTCAGCAGGGGGGTTCACACATCCCTGCTACATGATTTTCCTCTCCCCCGGGGTTTGAGGTTCCTGTCGGTGGGTAGTCCGCCGGCTCACGGGACCATCAGACTTTATCCTCTAAGAAGACTGCAACATCCAACATCATCGTGACTATGGTCACGGATCATCCTGACCACTGATTGTTTTCCCGTTTAAGGCACGTTTCACCCAATGAAATTGCTGCAGATACTTTGCAAATTACGAAGAACTAAAGAGATTACTTGTCGCCCATCAGCCATTGGCTGTGTTTTTATAGGAATTACAACTTCAGGACCGAGACCTTTGCAATCTTCAAGGTACATTGAACCCCTTATTTTCCTGAATCGTGGAGCCAGCGGCAGAGGTAGGGAAGCAATCCTGCTTCACGAGTCTGTCCCATTCATTCCAGTTCCCCTCTCCACTCCACTGCATGCCGTAGCGGCTCTTATCCATCCTGACACTCCGCTTACGCTGTGTTCAGTGTGCCTCGCTCCCAGTTGCAAATATACCAAGAAGGACCTCGTCGATTTTTTCGCGAGTCTCCCACCACCCATGTTAGTCCTCGATGACTAATCTCCGCCATCCTTTATGGGGTGATTCTGTTACGTCCGCCAATGCCGATTGGTTATTGAGTATTATGCAAGATTTCTCACTGGGATATCTCAACACGGGCTTTCCAACCTTTGAACGTTTTGATACAGGCACTTCTTCCTGTATTGACGTCTCGATGTGTTCCATCTCGTCTTTAGATCATTTTGGGTGGGGAAAGATCTCCTTTCCTCTATGGCAGTGATCACTACCCAATCGTGATACCATCCTTCAGCCCAAGTCAGTAGCAGCCACCTTATTCTGGCTGGTGCTATGACAGAGGTGACTGGTCTTCCTGCCGGCGGATGCCATCACTTACTTTCAGGAAGTAATCCTTCAGGTGGCAACGGACCATATACCCCGTTCATCTGGGACCCAGAAATCGACAACTCCATGGTGGAACCTAGAATGTGCTCGGGCTAATCGTGAAAAGCATAAGTTGTATATACTGTAAACAGACTCCCACACCTTCCAACTTGATTCTCTTTAAAGCTTCGGCGCCCCGCTCCCGGCATATTAATTGCAGTACACAAAGTTTTTTCGCACCTAAGCTTCCACTGTTAATTCTTTTACGCCTTTATCATCGGTCCATAAAAAGGAGCAAAAATTTCACGAAAAGAACATGCTGACCGTCTATTATCCTCGTTTGCGGCCTGCAAAGCTCTGATGTCATCTCTGCTCCAAGAGTCGTGGCAGACGAGTTAGGTTATCACCTCGCGTCCTGCTCCAGCGGCTTCCGGTATCCTGAACCATTTCGTTCTGGCCGCCTGCGGGTGGATTTTCCGGATTTTTCTGCTTCACCTGGTGAAGACCTTCCATACAACAGGTTATTCACCAGAGCAGAGTTCCGGGACGCCCTCAAACTTTGCAAGGATGGAGCGCCTGACCCTGACGGCATCTCCTTCCAGATGCTCAGGTATGCTCATCCTTGTGCTACTGCCTTCCTTCTCGGCTCTACATTAGAATATGGGATGAGTGTTTCTTCTCTCCCATCTGATCTACTGCATATATTGTCCCCATTCCCAAACCTGGGAAGGATCCAACTTCTTCCGATAACCATCGCCCTATTTCATTGACCTTCAATACATGTAAGCTCATGGAGAGATTGATGGTTTCCCGTCTTGTTACCACGTTGGAGCAACTCCATGCATTTTCCGACTATCAATTTAGTTTTCGTCGCCATCGCTTTACCCAGGATCCTCTCCTTCGGTTAGATCACGACGTTCAGGAGTCATTTTCTTCCAACAAAATGACTTTGGTCTTCTTCTTTGACCTCGAAAAGGCGTATGACAGCACATGGAGGTTGGGGTTTTTGAGGAGCCTCCATTCTTTGGGACTTAGGGGGCAACTTCCCCTCTTCGTTAAGTTATTGATGTCGGATCGTTCGTTTCAGGTCCTTTGTGGTACCACTCTGTCGAGGCGTTTTGTCCTGGACGAAGGGGTACCTGAGGGCAGTGTACTGAGCGTGTTGCTTTTCGCAATAGCTTTCAATGGTGTTGTCGATTCCATCCCAACCTCGATGCGCTGCCCCATCTATGTTGACGATCTTGCCCTGACATCTCTGGAGCTAAGCTTCCTTGCACGGTGTGACAACTTCAGCTCGCCATCGGGAAGATTTCCTCCTGGTGTTCTGGGCGTGGCTTTACATTCTCCACATCGAAACCTACAGCCGAGCTTTTTTCGAAAAAATCCTCGTCGTAGGGGTCGACTCAAATCGCCTCCTATGTTACGCCTCTATGACTCCCCAATCCTTGGGGAGCCGACGGTGAGGTTCCTGGGTCTGCTGTTCAATGAGTACCTTACGTACTTTCCTCATGTTACTTTCCTCAAAGCTAATTGCCGCTGTTCCTTGGATCTCTTACGGCACCTCAAGTCCAAAACTTGGGGTGATTACAGAAAAACCATGCTCCACCTTTACATCATGCTGGTGCGGGCTAAACTGGACTATGGTTGTGCCATATATGGGCAGAACTTCCAGTTCTACCTCCGTCTTCATGACCCCATTCAGACCGAAGTTCTGAGAATTGCCACGGGTACAGCCACGGGTGCATTTCGTTCCTCTCCGAGGAGAGCCTGGAGGTGAGCCGGGTGATGCACCCTTCCCTGCGAGGGAGCAGCTGCATGATGCTCGCCTTGTTATCCGTCTTCAGGTCCTACACTCGATCGCCATGACACCATGAAATAGAGCGTTGTCCGTCACAACCCTTATTATTGGCCATTTGCTGGGGTTACTTCCATCTTCGCTTTCCTCGACTTTCCTCAGCGAGCGGTCATGCACTATGATTTTACCCCTACCTCCGGATACGGTGTGTTCACAGCTGGGTCTCTCCGCCTCTTGCTCTTTGGCAGTGGGATCCAGTCTTTGGAATAAGTCGAGCATTACCCGGTGCTGTTTGAGGATTCCTTTGTGATCTCAACACTCGGACGTTCCATAGCGGACTCTGTATAAGCGTTACACCAAGTGGTTTCAAAGACGGAGAAAAGGGGTGGGAGCTCAGCTGTGTTTTCCTGACATCACTTTGTATCCATAACCCTTTCCACCATTGTCTGTTTTTTCAGCTGAACTCATAGCAAATGTTCATGGCGGTGAACAGGATCAGTACCTTCGCCCGTGGGGTAATTATACCATCTTTTCGGATTCTCGGAGCGCTCTCCAGTCTGCTTCGACCGGTCACCCGTAACCCGTTGGTCTGTTGCCATCAGCAGTCCCGCTGCTTGTGAGCCAGCGCGAGCCACCACAAACATTCAGCTTCTGTTGGGTTCCCTTCCCATGTGGGTTGTTCCTGGCAACGCAACAAGCATGGGAAGCCAAAACAGGCTGCTTGCACACAGGTGTCGAGTGCCCGTTACTTCCTCCTGCTGTGCGCCTGGGCCATTTCCCTGCTACAGATTTTTCCATTTCTTTGCGTCGGGGCTTCCTCTCTGGCTGGCAGTCATGTTGGGCGGAGGATGCTCGTGGCGCCAAACTTCGGAATGTCAAACCCGTCCTTGGCCGGTGGTCTTCATCTTGTAGGAAGAGTCGCCTCCTGGAGGTGGTCCTGGCTCGATTGCGTCTTGGTCATACAAATCTCACCCATGGATTTTATGTCGCGGGTGGGTTCCCCCGACATGCCCCATTTTGCGTCCTACAGTTGTCCTCTCACAGTCGATTCATCTCTTTGTGATTGCGTTTGCCATCTCGACCCTTCGAAGCAAGTTCTTTCCTGACGTGCTAACTATACCTCTTCAGCATCGCCTTCAGCACATCTTGTCCGAATCATCTCATTTTCATAGTGATCGTATTTTTGCCTTCCTCTTGGAACTGAACATCTTGTATAAGATCTAACCCCCAAGACCCTTTTTTTTAACCATCTCAGCCTTGTTCCTCTTTCGTTTCGTTAGGGGTTTCCTAACACGGTTAGCGACATTCTTGTGCTGTGGAGGATCCCTGTACATCCACTCAAAAAAAATATATATATTAATATTATTATTATTATTATTATTATTTTTATTTTTATTTATTATAGTATATTATTATTTATTTATTTATTATTATTATTATTATTATTATTATTATTATTATTATTGATGGTTAATTATTATTATATTTTAAATTTTAACATTAATAAAAGAAAAATAATATTGATTCAAATTAATCGCAAAAATGACGATTGGCCGATTGAAAAAAAAAAGTTTCGATTATGACGATGATTGAGTTTAAGTCGTCCCATCACTTGGTTAATAGGAATCTAAATTTAAAAATAAAAATTGAATCTTTTTCTAATTTATTGTCTTGGTTGTCTACATTCGTTAATTTACATTTTCTTTTATGGTTAAATGTTGAATTTGTCTTGCCTAAAACAAAGATATTTAAAAAGGAAATCATTTGATGACTAAGATATTTTCTAAAAATATTTGTTTTTTCTTCTCCATTCATATTAATTTTCTTTTTGTACAGACCCTCACTATCGATGTTGGTGAAGTAGGAAAGGATTCCAAAATGAAAAGTCCTTTAAGAAGAAGACCTCAAGTATCAGCAGCGCAGAATCAAAGCATGAAAAAGAATTATCGGGAAAACCTCAGTTGCAAATATTGTAATTTAAGTTTTAAAAACAAAGATCAGTTAAAAAAACATTTAAAAATACATAAAAGAAAGTTTAAATGTGAGCATTGTAATTATGAATGAATTCAGAAATCAAATTTAAATCACATGCGCTAATTCACAGAAGAAGCTCAAAGTTATTAAATGTGCTGAGCTGCAGCTATGAGTGTAATGATAAAGGAAACTTAAAAAAGCACATGCTTAAGCATCTGAGATACAAAGTACTATTAAAAGGAGTGGAAGTTGGAAAGCACCAGGCAAAGATCAAGTACATAATGTATGGTTAAAGAAACTAAAAGTACTAATAAAACCTCTAACAGAGAGTTTTAACAAACTAATAGAAAAACAAGAAGAAATTCCAGAATGGCTCACTAGTGGAATTACATCATTAATTCCAAAAAATGAAGAAACAGAATTAGCGAGCAAATACCGCCCAATCACATGCTTACCAACCATATAATTAAAATAGCTTACTGGAATCATGACGAAAGGTAGCAACACACCTCAGAAGTAACACGAATAATTAATGAAAAAAACAGAAAAGTTGCAGTTAAAGGAAGTTTAGGAACAAAGGATAAATTAATTAATAAACAGATGATTTGGAAAATAGTAAAAAGGCAGAAACATCTCCAGTATGTATGGATCGATTACAAGAGGCAATATGTGATAGCGGTCCCTCATAAGTGGATTAAGGAAGTACTTAAGATCTACAAAATTAATGACCTGGTTGTAGACTTCATAGATGAAGCAATGAAGAAATGGAGGACAGACCTGGTACTGCCGTATGAAAAAGGACAAATAAAAATAGAAGGAATAAAAATAAAAAGAGGTATCTTTCAAGGAGACTCTATTTCCCCGCTATTGTTCATACTGGCTCTCAATCCCCTAAGCACACTAATAAATAACTTGGAAAATGGTTATAGAATTAATTCAATGAGAGAGAAAAAGGCAAAGAAAATATCACACCTTTTCTATATGGATGACATAAAATTATATGCTTCAAATAAAAAGGAATCGGAAAAACAGGTAGAGGTTGTAAAGCGATATTCCACAGATATATGTATGGAATTTGGGTTAGATAAGTGTGCATTTGTAAGTCTAAAAAAAGGAAGAAGAACAGAAGCTGGTAACATAAGGATAAATGATACGGAAATACGGGAATTAGAACAAGGCAATACTTACAAATATCTAGGAATTGAAGAGTCTGATGAAATAGAGTCAAAAAGGATGAAAGAAAAAATAACAAAAGAATATATAAAAAGAATGAAAAGTATTTTAGAATCGGAATTAAAACCAAGAAATAAAATTATCGCCTTAAGAACTCTGGCAGTCCCCGTCCTCACATACAGCTTTGGTATAATAGATTGGTTCCAACATGAGATAAATGGGATAGACGTAAAAACAAGAAAAATGTTACATGCCCATAAGATAATCTACAAAAACCAATGCATGCCAAGGATTTATGTGCCTAGAAATGAAGGAGGAATGGGGGTTCCACAAATGGATAGAATATATAAAACAGAGATAATAGGTTTAAGTAAATATTTAGAGAGTAGAGAAAGTAAATTTATGAGATGGGTGTATGAGCACGAGATGATGAAAGCGATGAGAACATCTTTAACAGCCAAAAAAAGAGATTACCTACGAAAGTATGATATCCCTAACGACGATCCAACAACAGAAGGTAGGAAAGAAAATAAAAGACCTGAAAGACAAATACAAGCAGGCAAGAATAAATAATGATATCACCAAATGGAAAGAGCATGTATGTGGAAAACACTTCAGGATAGATGTACTGGACCAGATCTACATCGATAAGGAACATACAGTAGAACCTTTAACAGGGGGATACCTAAAAAAAGAAGACGAGAGAACACTAATAGCGGCACAAGATCAAAATACTAAGAACAAACTGGTTCAGGAAGAATATAGAGAAGGAGGAAATCACGGAAAAATGCAGAATGTGCAAGGACAAAACAGAAACAGTAAACCATATTTTGACAGAATGCAAAACACTGCTACGAATGGGATTATACACAGATAGACATAACACAATTTGCAATATGATTCATATGAAATTATGCCAAAAATACAATTTTGAAACCGATACCGATAAATACTGGCAGCACAAACCAGCCACAATAATAGAAAATGAGGAAGCCATGATCCTATACGACCATACAATACCAACATCTATACCTACACCACATAACCGACCAGACATAATAGTAAGAGAGAAGAGAACACAGAAATGTTATATCATAGAGATTGGAATAAGCAGGGACAATAGAGTAACATTATATGAGAGAGAAAAGGAAGTAAAATATGTAAGACTAAAGTATGACATAAGAAGAATGTGGGGGTGGAGGAGGTGGAGATTATACCAATAGTTGTTGGAGCGACTGGAGTGGTGAAAAAAAGCATGACCACATACGCAAAAAAGCTACCTAACATCGTAGTCAAAGATGTGGTCATGGAAGTGATAAAGAAAAGCCTAGCAATCTTAAGACTCGTGCTAGGAAGTACCTAGAAATTCTTCATACCTTAGGTCCAAGGTTTGGACCAGGATGAAGGATTAAAACCTCTAAATAGAGAGGGAAGGAAAAAAAAAAAATATATAAATACTCCCAGTTGTAAAAATAAAGTGCAGCTATGAATGTAATCAGAAGAGAGACAGGAAGAAATAAGAAATGACCCGCAAATAAATGGTATTAATGAAATGGAGTTTGGAGAAATAAGTCAGAAAGAAGTAAAGGACGTCCTCGTGAAGCTCAATAACTGGAAAGCACCTGGACCCGATAAAGTCCAGAATGTATGGCTAAAGAAGGTCACAGTGCTTATCACCCCCCTAACAAAATGTATTAACAGATTAATAAATGGAAGAGAAGCTCTTCCAGAATGGCTGACAACAGGAGACACTAACCTCATACCAAAATCAGAAGAAACCAAAAATCCAACAAAATACAGGCCTATAACATGTCTACCTACCATATATAAAACTTTAACAGCAATAATAGCATCTAGAATATATAAACATGTAGAAAATAATAATATAGTAAACGAAGAACAGAAAGGATGCATCAGAAATAGTATGGGCACAAAAGATCAATTATTAATCAACAAAATGATCCTTGAAAATAGTAGAAAGAACCAGAAACATCTGAGCATGACCTGGATAGATTACAAGAAGGCGTACGACAGTGTTCCCCATAGCTGGATTATAGAAGTATTAAAAATATACAAAATAAACAAAAAAATAGTAGATTTTATAAAAGAAGGAATGAGGCAATGGAAGGTCAATTTAAAACTAAAATATGAAAAGGGACTGATTGAGGTAGAAAAAATCAATATAAAAAGAGGGATCTTCCAGGGGGATTCGCTATCTCCACTGCTCTTCATTTTGGCCATTAACCCTTTAAGCAATCTAATAAATAAATTACAAAACGGATACAGAATTAACGCACGTAATGAAAAATCAAGCAGAATAATCTCACATCTGTTTTATATGGATGACCTAAAATTATATGCCCCAAACAGACAAGAAACAATCAAGCAGGTGGAGGTAGTGAAGAAGTTCTCGGAGGATATATGTATGGAGTTTGGACTGGATAAATGTGCTTTCCTTACACTCCGGAAAGGGAGAAGAACGGAGAATGAAAACATCACAATTGACGATACCATCATACGACAACTGGAACAAGAGAATACTTACAAATATCTAGGAGTGGAGGAGTCGGAGAAGGTGGAACATAAGGTGATGAAGGAGAAATTAGAAAAAGGAAATTTTATAAAGGACCAAGGCAATATTAAAATCAGAATTAAGTGCTAGGAATAAAATAGAGGCCATTAAGACATTAGCTGTACCTGTCATCCTGTACAGTTGTGGAGTGATTGACTGGTTCCAGGAAGACCTCAACAAGATCGATGTTAAAACGAGAAAAATGTTAAATGCGCACAAAATGATTTATAGGGGACAAATTTTGTCTAGAATGTACACGGAACGTAGAGAAGGAGGCATGGGGTTGGTGGAAATAGACTACATATACAAAAGAGAAATAATAGGGTTGGGCCAATACCTGGAAGGCGCAGAAAGCAAATTCCTCCAATGGGTGTACCAACATGAAAGAGGCAAGCCAACAACAACCTCAATAATTAAAAAGAAAACGGACTACATGAATGTGAACAACATTAGAGTGGAACAAGACCAAAGGTGGGAGGAAAAAACGCAAAAGGAAAAGGCAAAAATACTAAAAGACAAATTCGAAGCAGAGAGGAAGAAGAAACATATGAATCAGTGGAGACAACAAGCAATGGCAAAAGAATACAAGAAAATCATTGATGAAAGTTATATAGATAAGGAAAAGTCAGTGGAGATACTCACGAGGGGACGATTGCAAGCAGAAGAGCAAAGAGTGATTATAGCTGCTCAGAACAATTAGAAACAAGATGGCATCGAAAGCATATAGAAAGAGAGAACATCAGCGACAAATGTAGAGTATGCGACCAAGACACAGAATCTGTCCCTCACATTCTAGCAGGATGTCAGACTCTGCTAGAAAGACATCTATACACTGAAAGGCATAATACCATCTGCAAGTTGATCCATTTCAAATTGTGCCAAAAGTATAATATCAGGACAGAAGCGGTCAACTACTGGAAACACAATCCCCCAGAAATGGAAGAAAATGAAGAGGTGCTGCTACTCTATGATTCTGTCATC
>JABUQX010013086.1:0-5000 GCA_015478945.1 Trachelipus rathkii | reverse complement strand
GGAAGGTCTTAATAGTGTTCTTAGACGACGGAAGGGAGTCGATATCAACACCCAACTTATGCAAAACGCTATCACAAAAAAATTTGATTGACTTCCTAGATCCAGTAAAAACATGAATGGGAATGATTTTATTTCCTATTTTGACATTAAAAGATATTATCGGAGAAATGCAATTTGATTCTATTGTACGATTATTTATGCAAAGATTGCTCCAAGACGTTTCTCCAGTAGCTGCAGATGCACCAGAAGCAAGGGACGAAGTAGGATGATCATTTGCATCTTCGTACTGACAAGGGTTTTTGCTTTTGGTTTTAACACCATCATAGCTGAGAGCCGAGATGTTTGCTCCACTTTTGCAAGTCGATCTAAGTCATATTGTTTGGCAGGACATTTTTTCGCGATATGTTTAGTACTACAACAGTTAGCACATCTTCCAATTTCAATGCACCTCTCTCTTCTGGTTTGAGGTGTTGAGTACGTTGGGCAAGAAGACATGTAGTGCTTCTCCTCACACAATCTGCAATCCACACTGGCCGATTCATCAGAGTTAATAAATTTATTGGAAGAATTCATCTTCTTAGTGGACTCCCCTTCCCTCCCCTTAGAGGAGGCATTTTAAATCAAAGATTCCTTTGCAGAAGAAGAATGTTGTTGTTGCCTCCTTCTTGTTAAAGAAGAAGTACCAGAGAAGAGGATATATCCCGAACTTTTTCGATATTTTTTAAAAGGAATGTTGAGAGAGGGATATTCTTCATTGCTAACAATCTTAAGCTCTTGCAAATATACAGGAGGGAGCTTTTCCACGACAAGTTTACTAATAAGTCTACAACTGGCAGATTCTTCTTCAAGAATGTCTAATCCAAATTGTTTTAATTTGTACAATTGTGCACGAATGGAAATACACACTCCGTCCAAATTCGTATTCTCCAAAACAGGGGGCAAAATAGATCTGGTGTAACAAGGAGTCAATTATGTGAGATACATCTAAATATAGATTTTTAAATATTTTCAAAGCCACACTGTATATCTGATCAATGTTAGGTAATGTTTACTACCTTTCTGAACATATCCGGTCAAATGCGATTTTAGATTTCTACATCCATAGATGTTTCAAAAGACAAAATGAGTTATCTAAATTGAAAGTGAACTCCATCTCCAGAATTTTTTTTTTTTTTTTTTTTTTTTTTTTTTTTTTTTTTTTTTTTTTGCATCGGAGAGCAGATGTAAATTAGAGGTGTAATTTCTGACAATATTTTTAAGTTTAGCTCGGGAGAAAGAGTCCTCATGAGACCGCACCGGCGAAGACGAATGACGAGAAAATGCCAAAGGAGAGGGGTCGTACCCTTTGTATGATCTTCTGAGTCTGTAGATGATTTTCAGAAGAGTCTATAACTTATTTATTCATAAAAGACTGGTCGTACTTAAAGTGTTTGGAAGTGCATATCTTTGTCTCTATGTCTCGGTCGAATTGGAGTACCTTTTCTATACAATTAGACACCTCACTAAAAGTGGGCGAACGGTACTGGAATCAAGAGGGTCCTGAGCAACTGCAGCTATTTGTTTCAATAACATAAATTCCTTCTCAAGGATTAATTCTTCTCTTCAGGCTCAATGAATCTACTTCACCGAGGTTTCCCGATATGATGTCCTTCAGGCCCTCCAAGAGGGTGGCTGCAGATGTAGTTCCGCTTATGTCCATGTTGTGGAAAGAAGACAACTTGTGCAAGGGGGTGTTAGTTTCGGAAAGTGTAAAAATATAGATATAGATAAATTTAAATCTGCATAATGTATATGCTACGTATAAAGGCTTGTATGTGTGGAAACGTTGGGAGTTGAAGACGTGTACAACAACCAAAAACGAAAAATTTCCCGAAAAAAAATTCGAATTGGTCAAAAACATTTTTTGAAACGTTAATGTCGATTCTATGTTCAGAAACACGTGAAAAACTTCCATAATATCATGTAAATAGGTAGCAAAGAATTTATGTTATTCCATTAGCATAGTAGGGTCCAGAGAGATACACAATAGCTTCACACCACCTCCCGCAACACTTTGCCACCTTAATTAATATATATATAATATTATAATAATATTATAATATATATATATATTATAATTATATATATATATATAATATATTTATATATATATTATATAATAATAATATATAATATAGATATATATATATATATATATATATATATTATATAAATATATCATATTAGCGTCTTAAGTTAATTTGTAAGTTCGTCAGGCTCTGTTCAGTCAGTCTTATCTTACTCATCACGATCTCCTTCAGCTGTACTTCTAGCTCTCTGTTTTCTTCTTATTCGATGAGCTCAACTCTCAATTCTTCTCGCATTTCAAATTTTGTTCCATTTGTTGAATCTAGAGTGCCTCTCGTCTTCAGCTTTCAGATTCTATTCTTGCCGACCTGATGGAATTTTCCGGTGGGGTCACAACCACATACGAAATTCGACTCTTTGGAAAACTCAACTTCTTTATATCTCCTTCTCAAAAACACCTAACTTCCCTATTTCTTCACGGCTCTAACGTCTCACCTGGGAGAACAACATAAACCTTCTTAGTCTTAGCCATATTACCTTCCGTTCTTCTTCTTATTTGAATATTGTGGACCGGCCTGTCACGTGATCAGAAAATCTCGTTTTCTTCAATAGAACGATCCGCCATATCTCCCTCAAAAAGGACTTGAAATCTTTCGTCTTAAACCGCCAAGATTAGTTTAATCATCAGAGACATTTTGCCAAATCTTGTTTACATTTGTTTATGGAGCACCACTGACTTCTTTGATATTCTTTTGTGCGCTTAAAAGTTTCAGTGTAACCTTTTTCTCTCGTTAGTTAGCAAGATTATGACAAGAAACGTTGGTATAATACTCAAACCTTTCCTGTATGACGACTCAAACGTCATGTGGTTGACCCTGGAGTGACTGAGTGTGACGTCCGCACAATATCCCAGCATTCATACACTACTTGGAAACCCTCTCTCATCTCAACAGGATCCACGGATCCTCATCCGAAGCGGAAACCTTATTTTGATATAATAAAAAATTTTAATAAACATTTATACGATCCAAATTTTTAATAAATCAGGCCCATTTCTGGCCCAAATTACCATTTTCAACCAATCATTTTTACGTAATTTCGGCCCGTAAAAGCGGCCTCATATACATTTATATTAATATTTAATACCTATTTGTAAAAATTATTGAGTTTGGTCTCTGACCTTTACATTCCTTATATTTAGTGTATGTAAGTTGCATTTTTTAGCACATTTTTTTTCTCATAATTTTCTTCAAAATTTTTTTATTTTTACAATTTTACATTATTAATATTATAATTATGTCTCCTCCTGACGCTATCAAACACGATAACATGAATTCATATCGCAAACAGCCTGCTCCGGAAGGAAGCATCTAGTATCTATACATGGAAAATTGTTAAATAATGATTTTGATCTAACACTTACGACTACTCGCAATCCAGCTCGAATCTACCAACGAGCTTGCCCGCTTTAGAGCCCTTTTAAATATATTGCCTGTTCCCGTTTTGCAGCGCCTGAAGGACATTTTACCTTCATTGCATTCTCACAATCAACCTTACACCCAACTTAAAACCGAACTCTTAAACCGTCTGGGAGAAACAGATGCTGAAAAAGTGAAAAAGCTTTTGACTGGTGGTTCTCTTGGTGATCGATTGCCGTCAGTTCTATTATCTGATATGCTCAATCTTCTCGACGGTCCTCAGGTAGGTAATTGTATACACATTGTTCGCCATCTCTTCCTACAGAAACTTCCTACAGAGATGCAACTGCGTTTAGCAACTGTCGATCCCAACTGTTCACTGCAAGAACTCGCTACTTTTGCGGATAGAGTTTGCAAAGCGAAACCTATTACGACAGCAGACATACCTTCACAAGTTTCGCACATCACGGTTTCCACCGACAATAATAACTTAACACCAGCGTCTCTTTCGCATGTAAATGAGTCAGTCAACGCAATTCGCCAACAACCGGCCACAGAAAATGCTTATATTGTGTCCCAACTTCAGGTGTTGCAGAACACTATCATGGATTTAACTAATAGAATGCGTGCATTAGAAACGCGCTCCACTGTTCCTCCTCCTTCCCCTCCTTATCCTCAAACAACAACATCCTTTATCCTCAACAACCCAATATCCCTCAACCTCAACAATATCCAAACCTTCCTGGGAAGCTCTAGTTCCTGCATCCTTCATCCTCTCATCATCCTTATTCACAACCCCCTTCATACCCCCAGCCTCCTCCCAATCCTAACACTTACTCTGCTTCTGCTTACAATTACGGTCATATCTCTCCCTCTCATCTCAAAAATTCATATCGTCGCTCACCTACTCCTTCGCGTCAATTCGCCTTCCCTGTTACTTCTCAGCCTTGGTTCAAATTTCTACATTAACCAGCAGGCATTTGTAGAAACACCAACTTTTGGAGACCAACACGGTCATGTCCTTAAGCTTGCACTTTCGAGAATTAAACTCCAACACCACTCCGTAAACACGCTCGGGGTGGTATCAAAAGCGTCAAACTTACTTTGTGTCTACGATCCCTCCACCAAAACTATCTTTACCTCGTAGATATGGTAGCTCCCAAATCTCGCTGTACCACGCTCATTCTCCAGAAATCTGCTCCAGAAGGCATCGGCTCTCACGCGCCGCCATGGCACCACCATCATACTTTGGTACCAAACGACTCCATTTAAACGCTCTCATCCGTCGTGATTTATATGGACTTCACGATAGCCGAGTCATTTGCCAATATCTATCGGTGCCAACTTTCGTCCCACTTCAACCTTTTGTGACATGAATCATAACCGGATCATTGATTTTGGACTCATTTCTCATCCGCTTGTCATCCGTGCATTCCGTTCCATCGTGGCATACATCTTTCTCCTATCAAAATACTTTGATCATTATTAATTACCATTTTGCCAATCTCTCCTCCC
>JABUQX010013084.1:40000-42656 GCA_015478945.1 Trachelipus rathkii | reverse complement strand
CCTTGGTTGTTGAAGAGAGATTTTTAGAAGTGCGTCTCTCCTTCACCCACCCCTCAACATCCATTTCATCAGTAACAAAAGCACCATCCATATTCATTATTCAAGAGCAGTGTGCACTTATCTCATTTTCTTAACCTTTCGAGCTTCTTCCCAGAAGAGCTTCCTATTCCCTTGTTAAGTCCCCATTCATCCTCTCCTTCCAAGCTGTTCATTTACCTTTTCTTTTCTCCACGTCATGCTAACTTTTAGTATTTACTTTTTCATCCCTTATATAAGTTCCAAGCATCTTTTCTTTTGAAAACTTATCATTTGCTTTAATAGATTCAACGACGCTTCTTTTATTACTTTTCACCACGTTGTCTCACCTCTCATGTCCATCACTCACTGTTAATCATTCTTACTTCCTTACTTTAGAACATCCACCATACTTCTTATATATATATATATATATATAGTATATATATATATATATATATATAATATATATATATATATATATATATATATATATATATATATATATATATATATATATTATATATATATATTATATATTTTTATTATATTTTTTTTTTTTTTATATATATATATATATATATATATATATATATATATATATATATATATATATATATATATATATATATATATATATATATATATATATATATATATATATATATATATATATATATATTGCGCAGCTCATGCGATATGGAGCGTTAAACTTAAATCTGTTAGCATTTGCATATGCGCAAGAGGTCCTTATAAGGCGCGGGGCCCAGGTCGCCCTTCCTTGGAGCCGCCACTGCACTTATACACTCATTAGTCATTGTTGTTGGTCTCCGCCCACTGGCTCAGCTACTTTAACAGGAGCCTATTTCCATTCACAAATACCAGCTTCTCAAATTTCCAATCAGTCGATCAGGGATAACTCATTTACAACAAAACTATATGAAAAATTCTGTCACATCAATTTTTAAAAAAAAATCTAAATCTGAATTGAATGAATACATTTTTTTTCATATTTAATACTCTAATTTTTTATTCAATAATAAAAAACATGTTAACCTCTACACTCATCGTAAGAGAATAATGGATTTATTTCTCTCATTTTGGAAATAAAGCTCTTCGGGGAAACAACAATCTAGAAGTTTCTAAACACTTCACGAATATTCTTGAATTCCCCTGAAATTAAATTTCATTGGTTTTTGCAAGTTGCGAAAGCGGACTGTAAATTTTTGAATTCCGCTGAGATTCCAAAACTTTTTTTTAAATAATCGTTATCGCTTTCCGCAAATTTTTTTTGTTAGTCCCTTTTTTGTGGAATTATGGACGACGGACTTTAATTGTGGAATGCCACTTCTATTATTATTATTATTATTATTATTATTATTATTATTATTATTATTATTATTATTATTATTATTATTATTATTATTATTATTATTATTATTATTATTATTATTATTATTATTATTATTATTACTTTAAATTCAAAATAAATAATTTAAAAAAGTAGCCCATAAATATAAATTTTATTAAAAAACTAAAAATATAAATCTTCTTTTTAAAAATAAAATTACCAAACGCAAAAGCTTTTCTAAAATATAAAATTATTTGGCTTTATTACTATTAACTTTAATTTTAAAAATGTTTGTAAGGTATGAAGCAAAATCGTTATTTTTCATATATATATATATATATATATATATATATATATATATATATATATTTTTTTTTTTTTAAATTTCCGTGCACATGCACTCCAAAATCTAGTATGAATACATAAATAATGACAATTTTGCTTTATACCCTACAAACATTTTTGAAAATAAAGTTAAAAGTAATAAAGTTAAATAACTTTTTAATATTTATAAATAACTACGCTTTGTTTGGAAATATTTTTGAGTTAAGTATTTCCAATGCATTTGTCGAAGACTTTATTTTCTTCTCTTATTGGATTGCTTCCAAAATTATTATTTTGAATTTTAAAGTAATTATAATAATAAAAAAATAATAAATAATAATATAATAATAATAATAATAATAATAATAATTAATAATAATAATAATAATAATAATAATAATAATAATAATAATAATAATAATAATAATAATAATAATAATAATAATAATAATAATAATAATAATAATAATAATATAATAATAAAATAACAATAATAATAATAGTAATAACATAATAATAATAATATAATAATAATAATAATAATATAATAATAATAATAATAATAATAATAATAATAATAATAATAATAATAATAATAATAATAATAATAATAATAATAATAATAATAATAATAATAATAATAATAATAATAATAATAATAATAAATAATAATAATAATAAATAATTAATAATAATAATAATAATAAAAATAAAAATAAAAATAAAAATAAAAATAAAAATAAAAATAAAAATAAAAATAAAAATAAAAATAAAAATAAAAATAAAAATAATAATAATAATAATAATATTAATGATAATAGAAGTGGCATTCCGCAATTTAAGTCCGCAGTCCGCAATTCCACAATAAACGGACTAACAAAAAAAAATTTGCGGAAAGCGATAGCGATTATTTGAAAAACGTTGTGGAATCTCAGTTAGCGGAATTCAAAAATTTACAGTCCGCTT
>JABUQX010013084.1:32500-35000 GCA_015478945.1 Trachelipus rathkii | reverse complement strand
ATATATATATATATATATATATTATTGTTTGCTTTTTTTTTTCTTTTTTCCAGTAAATTTGAAAAGGAAGACATAAAAATGGAAATGGTTAGCGGTGAAAACGAAGAAGATACCAATAAGCAACTAAGACTACACAAGAGTCAATCCCTCCTACTTCCGCATATTTCGCATGATAAAGAACCCACACCCAGGCCCCAGCACCTCGAAGAGGTCAGATATGGCGTCCAGATTTCGAAGCTAGCGTTTCATTAGATGACAGTAACGAAAATGACATTGGTAGATACGTTGGACATTCTTATATGATTCCGACTGAGAAAAGGAAACAGTTACTGAAAGAGTGTTGGATTCCACCTAAGATATATAATTTTTTGGAAGATGCTACCCACTTAAAGAGAAAATTCAATTATGGAGACATATTCACCTTGCTGACATACTCCAGGCGCCCTAAAGGAGCATTTTGCAAGTTTTTGTATTTTATTTCCACCACAAAATTAAAGTTCGGTCAGAGTGGGTCCTAGGATCTTTAATAATAAGACCTTTCACTAAATATAAAGATGTTCACGTGTGATTGAAAGAACATACCAAACCCACAGAGTGGCATAAAACTGCTGTTGAAGCTGCAAGATTGTTCTTACAGGATGTGCCGGTAGACATCCAAATTAACCAGTATTCTAAGAAAATCATAGAAGAAAATAAAAAAATATTATCCTCAATAATTTAATGTGTGACATTTTCTGGTACTCGCGATTTACCGCTTCGGGGTAAGCCTCATGATGAGGAGTGTTGCAAGATTTTGCCGCTTACGAATAGATTGCCGGAGATCAGTCATTGAAAAACCAGTTTTGAAAGGGAAGAAAATGGCCACATACAATCAGCTCAGATTCAGAATGAGATCATTTCTCTTTGTGGTACTACTATAAAGGAAAGCATCGTGGATTAAGGTAAAGGAAGGTGGGCCAATATCTTACTAGCAGATGAAACCGCTGATATTTTTGGAAAGGAAAAATTATCCATAGGGTTGCGGCGCTATTTCGACAAAGAGTTCGATGAAGTCAAATAGGAATTTATTGGCTTTGTAGAACTGAAAGCGCTTGACGCAAAAACCATTGCGAAAGCCATTGACGATTTTGTCTACGACCGAAGAACTGGATCCCGAGAAATGCGTGGGCTTGGGTTTCGATGGCTGTTCCGCGATGTCTGGCAAAGAAGGAGGTGTCCAAGTAATATTGCGGAAAAAGTATAAAAAAGCATTGTTCTTTCATTGCTCTTCACACAAACAAAATCTAGTAGTAAATGATTTGAACACAATACCAGAAATCCGCAATACTGTGGGAACTATAAAGGACATTATTACGTTTTTTCGCGAGTCGGTCTTGAGAAGAAAATTAATGCCAAACATCCAAAGCCTGTGCCAGACCAGATGGTCTGAACAACACAAGTGCATCAGAGTGTTTAAGGAGCACTTTGTACGAATGATGCAAGCATTAGAAATCCTTTCCATTGAAGGAAATACCGCCACAAGAAAAAGCGCTTTTCAGTTGCATTCAGCGGCATGTAAGTCGTCATTCATCATGGCTATGATATTGATCGCGAAATACTCTGCGATGTTAGAGCCAGTTGTAAATGCTCTCCAATCTAAGACCTTGGATATCGTCAAAACCTCGCAGCACATTCAACATATTGTGGAAATGGTTAGGAGCCATCGGAAAGATGAAGAAAAAATCACCGATTAAGTGTTATTAAGTGCTAATCAAATCGCCGAGCAACTGGGACTTGATCTGAATATACAACGGATTTTTGGTAGGCAGCAGCACCGCAGCACAGCAGCAACCATCCAGCAACAAATCCTACTGAGTTCTGGAGAAGATCCTTAATAACTCCGTATCTGGATTCTATAACCTCTTCTTGGAATTACGGTTTTCTACTGAAAATACACCTGCTTATGCATTGACATATCTACATCTTTCCACATGCTACTCATAACAATCGATGAGTTAAAGGAAAAGACAGCTTCATTTTATAGTTTTTACCACTTAGAAGGCATAGAAGAAGAGCTAGAACTTTGGAAAAAATTTGGAAGGACAAGAAACTGAGTAGTGAAGAACTAAAAGATCTTGTTGTCTCCCAAGTCTTAAAGAAGACTGAACCTTCCTTTCCGTCGACGAAAAAGGCTTTGATGATACTACTCGCCCAGCCATGCACCACCAGTACAGTAGAACGCTTTTTCAGTACTCTGCGAAGGATAAAGACTTGGCTGCGAAGTACTATGGAAGACGACAGGTTAAACGGACTGGTTATGATGAGTGTACACAGAAAATTTGTTTGACAATTATGATTACACTGGTCAACAATGATTTTGGAACTAAAACGGGAATAGGTGTTCTATGTAGGTATAGTTGTCCTGAATGCGATGATGTAGTCGAAAATGACGTATCACGTCACAATTGTCTGTTATGAGTCATTACTGAGTCATGCTTGAACACGAAAAATCGTGAAAATA
>JABUQX010013084.1:22500-27500 GCA_015478945.1 Trachelipus rathkii | reverse complement strand
CATCCATTAGTAGAACAACAAATTTATCGGACTCCTTTAAGTTTAGCAGTGCATTCTTAATGCAACTGTCAAGTTGGTGATCAAACCCTGGTTTAACGGAAGCTAAGTTAAGAAATCTTATTAAAGTGTCCGTAGATGGAAGTTTCAAAATTCTTCTAATAAATTTATATGTCCTTGGACTTTTAAGATAAATGCTGAGACATAAATTTTTAATTGCTACTGACCAGTGTCGTTTTCCACTAAGCTGTGTTTTAAATAGTTCGGATACTAACACAGGTACCCAGCAAAAAGTGTCCAGTAGGAAATTCTGCAGGAACGTACTAGAAGCGGGACTTTTCATCATTTTAATCTATCAGTAGAGGAATTTTTCATTTCTTCAAGTATCTGATGTGACATGATTTCGCGTGTAAAGCTTTTCTAAGACGAATCTTCCTAGGCGTGTTGGCAGTTTCTGATGAGCATCTTTTCGGAACGCTGCCCTGAATTTCAACATCCATGAATAATTTTGATGACACTGCAAATTAATATATATATATATATATATATATATATATATATATATATATATATATATATATATATATAATATATATATATATATATATTATATATATATATTATATTTATTATTATATATATATATATATATATATATATATATATTATATATATATATTAAATTATAAATTACACTTAAGCTAATATTAATAATAGTAATAATAATAATAATAATAATAATATAATAATAATAATAATAATAATAATAATAAAATAATAATCAATAATAAATAATAATAAATAATAATAATAAAAAAGACAATAATAACATAATAATTTAATAATAATAAATAAATAATAATAATAATAATAATAATGATAATAAATATAATAATTATAATAATAATAAGTAAACTAATAATAGTTCACATAATAACTGGAATGAGAGAGGATAATAGATAATAATAATTACCAATAATAAATATTTAAATATATTATTATTATAAATGATATTCTCTGTCCCAGAGGCAATGGGTTGGGATTTTACATATATCGGCCAACGCAGGAAACACACGCACTATTGTATGCAGTGCTCAGTACACTCGCACGAGAAAATTTACTCTCCTCTAACATCAATAAAACACTATAGGGCATCGCAAGACAAATCGATGGCAATCACTGTGATATCCTCGCAGATAATGGTTTTCATCGGGCTCTTGAACCAAGCTGACATCAAACCCATACCGCCCCAATTCAAAACGCCGTCTATTAACTTTTATTACGAACTTTTCTTCTCGCCTGTGCAAACTTCACTTTATCACTCTTTATTGCGCTGGTGCGGCGGGGACCAAATACTTACTGATTAATCCACTTTTTCTTTGGTTTCCAAGCTAGTTGATTCCCCAGGCATACTTCCACCAACTAAAACTCCGCTTTAAAACGAACGATCCTTGTCACCTGTCGGGTTTTAAATTTTTTGGTGATTAAAAACAGAAAACAGATATTTCTTAAAGACTTTCAAGTTTTTAAAAAACTTATAAAAGTCTAGATAAGATACTTCGAAAGTGTCGAGATTTCGAGTAAAGTGATTTTCAAATCCTTATTTTAAAAAATATTTTCAAAATCTTAATTTTATTGTCTTATTTATAAAATATGAAAATATTGTAAATCTTTCTAAGTTTCTACAGCAATACTTCACAACTATTCAAATTTTTCTGATCTCCTTTGCGAAAAGTGAATTTTAATTTCACTTGTAAGCAGGACTTGACAACTCACGACAGACAGACAAACCTGTTATTAGAGTTTCTTATCAGATATTTTGATGGCTATGAAAAAAAGTTCCCCTGAGAGAGAGAGAGAGAGAGAGAGAGAGAGAGAGAGAGAGAGAGAGAGAGAGAGAGAGAGAGAGAGAGAGAGAGAGAGAGAGAGAGAGAGAGAGAGAGAGAGAGAGAGAGAGAGAGAGAGAGAGAGAGAGAGAGAGAGAGAGAGAGAGAGAGAGACCGTCGCGGTCCCGTGAAGCTCTAGAGGGGATTTTCTGACTGTAAGGCTGGGGTTTCTTTTCGACTTATCATATTATTCTACTACTTTTCTGGTTATGGTGCATGTTGCGCACCTTACCCCCATTCTTGGGGAGAGATGGTGGGTGATGATGATGATGACAATGATAATATTGATAATAATGATAATGAAAATAATGACGATAATCATGATGGTAATAATAATAATAATAATAATAATAATAATAATAATAATAATAATAATAATAATAATAATAATAATAATAATAATAATAATAATAATAATAATAATAATAATAATAATAATAATAATAATAATAATTGAATACAATGAATAGTTTATCTAATTTTTTAGAAAAAGGGAGATAAATCAAGAAGTATAAATAAATTAATTAAAAAAGTAAAACACACGACTGATATAGCCTATTAAATAAGTGCAATTACATTAAAAACGTAAACATTCATAGCATAATAAAAGTTAATTAATTGATTGACCCTCCCTTTATTTAGCATTAAATTTTTAAAGACTTAAAATATTCAAGAAAAGAAGAAATTATTTATACGTATTCTTAAAAAAACAAATCAAACAACAGTGCATAAAAATAGTTTTAAAGTGGAAAATAAAAATTTTATAAAGAAATTTAAAGCATATATAAAAATTTAAATTTATATATATATATATATATATATACTATATAAATATATAGTGTATATATATATATATATATATATATATATATATATATATATATATATATATATATATATATATATATAAATTTATATATAATTGTTTTGGTAATAATTACCAAGCTCATCTTGTGTACTAACACTAGCAGCACTTTTAGACCTCGATTCTGATGCAGTTATGCAAAGATGATACGTATATATATATATATTATATATATATAGTTAGATATAGAGATATTATATGTATATATATATATTTATAATATATATATTAAATAAAATTAAAATAATAATAAATGTAGTTTAAAAATAATAAAAATATTTTAAATTTTTTTATAAAGGGAATAGATAATATACATGTATATATATATATAAATATATAAATAAAGAAAATCGTGAACAAAAATAATTTCTAAACATTTAAAACATTAAACTTGCCTTCAAATAAGGGCTAGACGCCAATAAATCTTATATTTAGAAACAATAAAAGATTTTGATGGATGAAAAAATTTAAAGGAACATAAAAAAATGTATTCTTTGTTTCCCCTTACGTAAACATGAGAAGCTTAAGGAACAATGAATAATGTATTGTGTGTAAAGATAAAAATATAAGGACTACCTTCTTATAAACTACAAGATTAAGAGAATTACTATTTATTAAGTTGTGTTAATGTTTACCCTCCTGATATTAATTAGATCTTGAATGCCAATAAAGAAATAAATGATGATATAAAATATAAAATAAATATTTTTCAAAGAAAAAATTTACAATAAGTAAAACTTAACTTTGTATATTTATACAACAAAAATGGCACCTATCCATACTCGTGATCTTGTGGACCTCAAAGTCAGAATGCACCAGATAGCTGGGAACGATTGATACCCGGGAGACTATCCTTTAAGACTGAAATATAAGATTTTGTAATAAATAAATAAATAATTAAATGGAGTATTATTTTATATACTTTATAATATATACTTGGGATATTAAGATATATATATATATATAACGTATATATATGATACTATATATATATCTATATATATTATTATTAGTATATGGTATATATATATATATTATATATAGTATATATATATATCATATATATGTATATAATATATATATATATATATATGTATATAATATATATATATGTATATATATATAGTATTATATATATATTATATATGTATATATAATTATTATAATATATATATATATAGTATATATATATAGTATTATATATTAATATTATAATAGTTATAGTATATATATCATATATTATCATCCAAACATCATCACCAGCACCTTCTCTTCCCCAAGACAGGGGGTAAGGGTTGCAAACACATGCACCGGAAACAGGGAAACAGAAAACTAGTGTAACGTAATCATGGCGGCAAGTTGAAAGAAAGCCCAGCGCCTTTACTACCCCACTTCTTTTCTTCACAATCTGCAGTTTCTTAGGGGGAGAACTCCGAGTAGCAGCAGGCTCAGATTATTTAACAGATTCTCAATAAGGAGAACATAATTGGTGAGCTTTGGGTAGATGGACCCTCAAACTATTCATGCTCGTCAATGTAGAAGTTCAGGAGCTTACTTTTTCCCTTCCGCTTGTGGCCCCAGGGTGGGGCACAACCACACCCCGAGCGGACCATGTGAGAAGACCGACCGCACCACTCTCCTACTCGCTCTAATTAATGCGCGCCTTTCTTCTCGTCCCTAGTCAAACTTACATTCCTCTCCTCCAGCAATTTCCTTTATTTACTGCATCCACTTTTTCTCGGTTACTCAAGCATACTCACCGCCAATGATCGATCCGCTTAACCAACGCGACCTACCAATCAATCCTTTTTCCACATGAAACCAAACCATCTTGAAGTACTTTCCTTCGTTCTCCTCATTTGCTTCTTTCCTTCACACCACACAAAAATCCCTAAAATACGTTCAAATTATCCTCATTATTATCAATTCTTCTCACACCTAACACACCATCGACGTGTCATTGTCTGTCATGAACTGAGGCACATTGTACTTAGACCTATACCTCTTATTACAAGACCATATTTTTCACTACTATGCAATATACCACTGGTGACAACGATACTTTCAATGTAAGACTCTAGTGCACTTGACTTACTTCGAATTAGCCCTTTACATCCACGCAAGGATTTAATTAATACCAGCCACTCTTTTACTACCATTCACAACATTCCTACTACACTCTCTGCAATCATTGTTCCCTTTTCATCCAACATAATATCCTAAATATTTACACTCAGACACTTGTTCCAGTT
>JABUQX010013084.1:12500-15000 GCA_015478945.1 Trachelipus rathkii | reverse complement strand
TGTTGCAAAATAGATTATGGCCATTACCGGTTTGGGGCTTAAGCCAAATAGCTCCATAGCCAAAATCATAGCCTCCTCTTAATATAAAAAAAAGAATTAAACATTTTCACACACTTAAAAGCATGTTATACCCTATTACTCTGAACATCTTGTATTGAAATTGATCACAGTCTGAAGGCTAATAAACTTGAGAAGGTTTCCAGGACCTCTCAAAAATAATTAAAAATTCCTTTTTTATATATATATTATATTATATAATATATATATATATATATTATATATATATATATATATATATATTATTATATATATAATATATATATATATAATATTATATATATATATATATATATATATATATATATATATATATATATATATATTAGTGATGGGACAATGAAGTATTTTTAACGATGATGTTGTTTATAGTAAATTTTGAAGATGACAATTAATTGAAAAGGTATATTTTAAAAATTTAAAAAATTTATAAGGAAGAATTAAATTGAGCTCACTTTATTCTTATTTAAATGTCTGAATACATTAAGAATCAAATTAATACATAGAAATTTTTCCTATATTTCATTAACATAGGTATTGGGTATTGCTTATAATAATAATAATAATAATAATAATAATCATAATAATTAATAATAATAATAATAATAATAATAATAATAATAATAATAATAATTAATAATAATAATAATAATAATAATAATAATAATAATAATTAATAATTATAATTATCAATAAATCGAAACTAACATAATAATAATAATAATATAATAATAATAATAAAATATAATAATTAATAATATAATAATAATAATATAATTTCTCTTGATAAATAATAATGATTTAAAATAAAAATTTAAAATCATTCATGCTCCTTAATATTTCAACTTTAACATTTTATGAATTTTAGTTATTAATCTTCAAAACATTGATTTCAAAATAAATATTTTAATGTGGAGAACATGGACACACCATACAAATTATAGTACTTTAATTTTAGAGATCATAAATGTAATGCTAGAACAGTTTATTCAAGTTATCTGTGTAAATATTTCTAATGACGGATTGACAATTGACATGAGGGAAATGAATTGTGATTTGCCTGGATCAATAACTATATATTATAGTATATATAATTATTATATATAATATTATATATATATATATATAGTAGTATATATATATATATAGTATATATACTATTATATATATATTATATATATATATATATATATATATATATTATATATATATAATATATAGTATATATATATTATAATATAATATATATATAGATATATATTATATATATATAATATATATAACATATCTATATATATATATTAATATATATATAATATATATATACTATATAATGATATAATATATATATATATATATATATATATATATCATAATATATAGTATATATTATAGGCCTTATATTATAGTCGGACGGTGTGACCAGGCACTTTTGTGAGGGTTGAGATCACCACTGTAAATTTTAAAAAAAAATAAGAATGGTAGTACTACAAGTTTTAGTTTAGATTATCTGTGTATTCTATGCATGAGTATGTTATATTTAAAAATATAATATATTTGGGGTATAAAATGTTCTTGAAATAAATTTCACTATTAGAAAATGTGAGTCTTTTAAACTTTGGTATAAAATGAAAGTTATGGACAGATTTTTAATTATTATTTTCAATTACATTGAGTATGTTAGCTTTAAACTTTCAAAGTTAAATATTTGTTTCAATAGTACATAAGTGGTTTAAATACACTGGGCGTAACTTGCCAAACTTCACCCATCCATAAAAAAAAAATTGATGCTGAGTGAATTTAGCCACTTTGTTATCTTATTGGATGTATTATTATAGACATTTTATTACATATAGCTAATTTTAATATAATTAACAGTAATTATGATATTAGTACCAATTTATAAAATATGAAATTTATATGAAAAAAATACGAATTCCAAAAAATGTCAAAATTTGTCCCAAATTGGGGTGAATTGGGCCACCACATTTTATTCTTATTTTTTGTTATCCATTAATTGACATTTTAAGTTTACTTATTACTGAATTTTAATATAAGTTAAACAATTACTATATTAAGTAAAATAAAATATTAAAATTGAACAATTGTTATACATAAAAGAGGAATCCTTAAACAGGATGGCCCAATTCATCCTTACAATCGGTGCCCAATTCAACCCCTGCAAGTGAGTTAAATTGAGCTTTTATTTAAACTTTAATAAAACTATTATAATTAGAATTACGTTAAATTATTTATTTGTGTGCTTATGACCTACTATAGGGCCTGATTTTCAGAGAAAAAAATACCAAAAAGTGTATTAGGGGAAGGGGGAGACGAAGTTATACCAAAAGTGGTCCAAGTCACCCCACCTGTGATATATTAATATATATATATATATATAATGTATATATATAATTATATATATATATATTATAATTAATAT
>JABUQX010013084.1:0-2500 GCA_015478945.1 Trachelipus rathkii | reverse complement strand
AAAGCCACACAAAAAGGCTATTTAAAAAGAGGTCTTGTTTTAAATTACACCGATACTAGAACAGAAGTACCATGTTAAAATTGTAGGAAAGTCATTATATGTGCACTACTTGTATAAGTAAAATTTCCATGGCTTCAGAAAATAATGCAAAAGATGATACAGGTATTATATATATATATTAATATATAATATAAAGTATTATATATAGTGGTATATATAGTATAGTAATATATATATAATATATAATTATATATATATATGATATATATAAATATATGTATATATATATATATGGATATATAGTATAGTTAGTATAGTATAGTAGTATATTATAGATAATGTATTATGATTCAAAAATATAATAGTATATATATATATAGTATATATAACGTATATATATATATAAGTATATTATATGTATATATATATTATATAGTTGAGTATAGTTATATAGTACTATATATAAATATATGAGTATATACAAATTATAATATATATATATATATATCAGTGAGTATATATATAATATGATATATATATAATATATATATATTATATATATATAGATTATAGTATTATATATTAGTAGTACTAGATATAGTATATGATAATATATATATAGTAGAATATATATATTAAGTATTATATATACGGTATAGGGATACTATAATATACGATATATAAGTATATAAAGGTTATATATGAGTATATAATAGGACGTAGTATATTATATAGTGTATATATATATATATAATATATATATAGTATATATTATATATATAATATATATCATAGAGTTAAGGCTCTAGTTTTGTTATTATAGAATATCAGAACACCATTTATTGATTTATCGACTAAATTTTCAACACCAACACCCCAAAGGCTTTAGCCAAATTAGTATAAGGAATATCAAGCTATCTATCCATTTATTTGATGTAGCTTAGTCTTATCTTGTAAAATGTGAAATGAAAAGAATATTTGAACTGCTCAATATTGAGATGTCGCATAACCTTTAAATCTATGAGTGACTGCAAAAACAACATAAGTCACAGACTTTAGGTTTCTGATTACAATGATCCGCAGGACTCGGAATAGTCGAGGATACGATAGCTAGACAAGTAAGTAATTGCAAGTGTAGTATAGCCGATGATTTAGGTTTGTGTGGAGGAGAATCTGGAAAGAGGAGTTTTAGAGGCGGATGGGTTAGAAGGAATTTGTCCCAGAGTGTGTTAAAAGGAAGAATTTTGAAGAGTAGATGTAGATGAAACTAAGGTTTATGGTTGTAAATGAGAGACAGTGCTCGGTTGTGAATGCTCTATATTGGATGAGTGAGCAATACTTGGATACAAGTGTCTGAGGTTTAAGATTATTTAAAGGATATATGTGGATGAAAAGGGAAAACAGTTGATGCAGAGTGTAGTAGGAAGTTGTGTAAATGGTAGAAAGGTGGCTGGTATAATTAAATCCTTTGTGGATTGTATAAGGACTAATTCAAGTAGTAAGGTGCACTAGGTCTTACATGGAAAGGTATGTTGTCACCAGTGTTATGCAAATAGTAGTGAAACTTGGTCTGAATAAGAGGGTATAGGTCTAATGTTACAATTGTGCTCAGATGGACAGATGACACAAGATTGGTGGTTAGGTGTGAGAAGAAGTTGTATAAAATGAGGAATGAAACCGTAGTTAGGGATTTGTGTTTGTGAAGAAAGAACAAAGAGGAGAACGAATTTGAAAGCTACTTCAAGATGGTTGGTCTATTGGATAAGGATTTGATGGTAGTCGGTTGAGTTTAAGCGGATATATTGCGTAGTTGAGTATGCTGGAGTATACCGAAGAAAAAGAGATGGAGTTAGTAAATAAAGGAATGCCTTGAGGAGTAGGAATGTAAGTTGACAGTGGAAAACGAGAAGAAAGGAGCATAAATAGGAGTGGAATGGCGGGGTTTTATGTTAGGGCTGTGGGTTGTGGCCCCACCTGGGCCAAGCGATGAACCCTACATTTGACGAGATGAAATAGTGAGGGTCCATCACAGTCCCATGAAGCCCTAGGGTGAAGTTTTTCTGACTGCGACGAGTTCTCCCTAATAGGTATAAAAGGAGGGGCGTAAGGCGGGCTTTCTTTTCAACTTGCGCCATGTCTTAATCTAGTTTTCTGTTTCCCTGTTTCCGGTGCATGTGTTGCATGCACCTTACTAGTCTTGGGGAAAGAAGGTGTATGATGATGATGATGATATATATATATAATGATATATATATATATTAAATATATATATATATATATATATATAATATATATATATATATAATATATATTATATATTATATATATAGGTATATTTATATATAATATATACATATATATATAATACATATATATATGATATATATATATATATATATATATATATATATATATAATATATATATAATATATTAAATATATTATATATATATTATATAGATATATATATAATTTAATTATTTATTTTATTTAATTTCTT
>JABUQX010013083.1:42500-46440 GCA_015478945.1 Trachelipus rathkii | reverse complement strand
GTCCTGGTTTCTCAGGAGAACGAAGAATGTGCAAACGGAAACCACACGCCACTGGAAAGAGGGCACTAGAGCAGGCGACTGGAGGGGGCACTGTGAAGGAACTGGCGGAGGTACTGGAGGAGGCACTGGTGAAAGGCACTGGAGGATCCGGACAGGATCTGTTACAGGGTTTTGGGTTGAACATTAGTCGCAACCTCATCCCTACTTGAATAAGAGGATACGTTGTGTTATGACCGTACTAGAGGCTATATATATATAATAAGTATATATTATATATTAATATATTATATATAATATATATATATATATAATTATATAATATATAATATATTATATATATTAGCATATATATTATATATATATAACTATATAAATAGGCTAAAATAGCCAAAACAAATCTAAACATTTTATTACTTTACCGATTAGTTTCAGGTGAATCATACATACATCTACCCATTATCAAGGCTTAGATAATACTGAACAATATAATAAAAGAAAAAAAAATTACAAAAAAGTTATTTTTAAATAAGCAAATAGATTAAAATTTTACTATTTGCCAATATATGGTAAAAAGCACCACTAAGGGACAAAACTCTACTTCAGTATTAAAATATTTTCAGCTTGTAAATTTTCTTTCAGCTTTGGAGCGGGGTGCCAAATATATAAGGATTCTAAAGAATGGAGGTCAGGTTCTTTTCCAAAGTCTAAAATATTGAAATTGGAATCCTGTATAGTATGATTTTTCTGAAGAGAATGAGAATTGATCGCTGAATAAGGGGGATGTTGCAAATGTTCCAAAGTTCTATAGAGATACCTTTATGTTCAGCAATGCGAATAGAAAGACTATACGAGTAGTCTTTCCTATGTAGGTGGCATCACAGTCACCGCACTTGTATTTGTATATCACTGATGAACATAAAGGTAAAGGAAGTTTATCTTTAACTTTGAAGAATTTTCCAATTTTATTTTCATTTGAAAAAGCTAATCTGAAGTTGAATTGGGGATAATTTGAATTTAATATTCCTTTAATTCTGCGTTTCAATTTCACAACTCATTCTTTCCATAAAAGGTAATTCATATACGAATTCTTAGGTACTGTTAATTAGTACCAGGTGTTTGCTGAAATTTTAACGAAAGTTGTTTCCTGAATATGCTGTCAATGATAAAACCTGGAATCCATTCTTTAGAAATAGCGTCTTTGGGAAGTCCAATACATTCGAAGATTAATTATATGTAGATGAAGAATCTTGTTCCGTGCTCGAAAAGCGTTCTATATATATTATATATATATTATTATAATATATATATATAAATTAATATATATATATATATATATATATATTATATCATATATATTATACTATGATATATATATATATATATATAAAGCGTTTCGAAATCTCGAATCTCCTAATTACGATGTTCTATTACCTAAATTATTCTTATTATACCACCATATAATCTTAATTTTTTTTGCTTTCTGTTCTCGTACACCAAACGGAAGGCATCTTTACACCTTTTATGAGTATCATACTAGTTCTCACGACACTGTTTTATTTTATCGTCCAAGTACTAAGGTTCTCTATTTTGGGGAATTCTAAATGCACAATACTGAAATGGTTGGGGTCCTCTTCATTGACCAGGAAAAAGGAGGCCTAATCATTAAGCATTCTAAACGTCTGCAGCTAAATTGAAAACTTACGCAATATTCCAGATCTTTCGCCAACCATTTCTCGAACACGCTGATTCAGGGCTTCAACTAGTTCCGTCTCTATAAAACACGCAGCTTTCGTTCATATTGGTAAATCTGACCTCAAACTTACATCTCTTAGTTTTAATACTTTCTCTCCAACAACTTCGTCCCGCTCTAAGCGCATTTTCTGACACTTTAATCGGGTCAACTATTAAGCTTTGCGTCACTTCTACGCTAACTTTAACTAGAGTGATTACTTTTACTCTGAAGATGTTTCGGCTTCTGCCAATAAGGTGAGAGCTGTATTAGTTGATAGGATGAGCAAGTTCACTCCTTCTTTGACTGAATCTTTTTCTCGTCAAAATCCATGGTCCGACCGTGCTTCTTCTTGAGCTATCCAGTCTAAAAACAGTTACTATCGTGAGTAGAAAATTTCTCATTCTCCACTCACTCAAGCAAATTTTCATTCGGCTCGGAATCGTTAATCTATGACAGTTAAGAAGGTGACCGGCTAGGATGCCATTCCTCCTCAAGTTTTGAGGGATGGCACTTCTGAACTGGTGCCACCCCTCAATGAACTAAATTCTCTATGCCTTAATAGTAGCACTTTCCCTCAGTTTGGAAGCCTATTTAAATCCTGAAGATTCCGAAAAATGATAAACTACTGCACTCTACAACTATCGCTCTATAGATTTTTTATATATTTTGTCTCAGAAATTTGAAACCCCACCCCACCCTCATTTCTTAGATCATATGGAATTCCATTCCTTCTTTTGGAATCATTAAGTATGGACTTTTGGACTTGAAGAACTATGTGATAACTTTCCTATCTAAACGACTAATGGTTTTTCTGCCCTTATGAACTATACGAGATACTTGTGTAGCGCTTGAAAATATTTGAGGCATTTGACGGGCATAGCATGCGTTCTGACTTTCCAAGCTCCCCTTCTTTGGGTTTCCTCTTCACATTTTGCTTACTTATATCTATGCTTTTCTTTCAAATCGGACAATGTCGGCTTTGTTGATTGAGCGATTTCTTCATCATTCTTTTCAACCAGTGATATTCCTCAGAGTTCTTTCTGTTTTATCTCATAAATAGTAATTCCTACTTTTCATTATGATCTTCTCAGCTCCTCTTCCAACTCTATTCATTCATATGCCCATAACTCTACCCCTCCTTCTTACAACTCTTTTTCGAATCTGCTCCCTCCAACTTCTGCAAATCTCCCAAATCTCTGTGAAACCTTCTAATTTTCTTAATCTCTTTTGATGGTTCTGCGAGTCTCTTTTCTTGACAATATAACATTTCTTCATCTTAAACATAAACCAAAAAAAGTGTATTGGAAACCTCACATCACAAGGGATGCTGGGCGCATCAAAGAACTGCGAGTTCTTATAGATCGCTATACTTATTCATCTTTCAGTTCTACTCACTATTACAGGGTCTTTATCCGTCCCTTGTATGGAGTACTGCCCTCATATCTGCGGGGGGGGGGGCTTGGGCATTGCAGAGTCAAAGGTCAAAAGGATTAAAAACTCTTCCTTGCTTTCCAATTCATTTGAACCTCTATCTTTGCGACGCGCTGTTGGAGGTACCACAGTGGCAAGTGCTCGAGGGAATTGACAACTCGTGTACCACGACCTTTACGACACACTTGTAACTTAAGTTATGAAACTCTCGGCTTGTTGACTGTGGTGCTTTCTTTTTTTCAGGCACCTCTGTTCTGTAGAGTTCTCCTCCATTTTGTTATGTTTCCTGCTGAATTTGATCTCCTTTACTTTAAAGCTTGCAACTGTCCTCATATGAGAAATTTGCCTTAGTTGGTGATATTCATATTGTATTTCAAACCCCTCCTAGAATAGGCTCAGCGGACCTTGTATGTTTTACGACTCCGTCAGTTTTTATTTTTGTTGTTGTTTTTTTTAATAAATTTCTAGTATATGATCCTAACAATCAATTTAAGTGGTGACGGACATGATTCAAAAATATATAGAACCTGTTACGTTTTACGACTCCGTCAGTTTAAAAAAAAAAATTTTTAACTAAAGGAATACCCAAGGGTAAACCGCAAAGATGGCAGAGGTCGGAGTCTCTCGGCCTTCCAGGGAACGACAGGGTAGGACTATTTCCCCCCTCCGGGGAGGGTCTCCGGAACCCCCGCTCTTTGGTATTTGGGTGTCGTGGGGATTCCTCCGCCCCTCCCCTACGGGGTATGGAAAACGTCCCCCCTTCTGTCCCCCGTCGGC
>JABUQX010013083.1:32500-37500 GCA_015478945.1 Trachelipus rathkii | reverse complement strand
TTCAAAATTATTTTATCTTGTAGTTAAATTATTTTTCATTAGGTATTTATTGAGTTAAATAAAAACTAAAACAATACCATAGACTAAATGCATTGCAGGCTGGCGTGTATGCATGGCAGACCGCTTGCTGAAGCGCTCGCTCCAAATGCGCTCTGCGCGCGAGCGGTGCCGTGTAGCACTACTCGCGCCGCGAGTCAGTTTGTATATGAAAATAATATTAAATATAACTATGGACATTACCGTGCTATAGATTAAACTTTATTACATATCTTTTTTATTTGGAAAAATTGAGAAAATTCGTAAAAAATTCCTCAAATGAAATAATTCTCAGATAGCATTACCTACCATTCCGATTCTAATTTTTTTTATTGCTCTCTTGTATAATAAAGGGCCTATATATATTAGGTTAATCTCTCTCTCTCTCTCTCTCTCTCTCTCTCTCTCTCTCTCTCTCTCTCTCTCTCTCTCTCTCTCTCTCTCTCTCTCTCTCTCTCTCTCTCTCTCTCTCTCTCTCTCTCTCTCATCTCTCTCTCTCCCCCTATTCTTCTCTCTCTCTCTCTCTCTCGTCTCTCTCTCTCTCTCTCTCTCCTCTCTCTCACCTCTCTTCTCTCTCTCTCTCTTTCTCCTCTCTCCTCCTCTCTCAGATATATATTAAATATATATATAATATATATAATTTATAGTATATATATTTATATTATAATATATATATATATATAATATATATATATATATATATATATGATTATATATTTATATATATATATATAATATATATATATTATAGATATATATATATATTATATATATTTATATAATATATATACTTATATTTTACTAACAAATTACTTCAAAAAAAAAAAAAAGGTTTTTAAAAATTAATTTAAAAACAAGCCTACTTTAAAGTTAAGAGATGGTTCTATTATTCCATTTGGAAATATTACTAATTTTAAATACAACAATCAAATAAGAGTTTCCAAATCCACAATCAGCTTTGTTCAAAATCATAATCATATCAATCAAAAGTTCATTTTGCACGATAATTATAATAATAATAGCCTATAAAAACTGTTTTAATAAAAAAAAAATTAATAATTATTTTAAATGCTATTATTTTAATATTTTTTTTTTTACGATTATTCATTTAATTATAAAGGCAAGAGTTCTGACAAAACTATACTAAGCCTACGCACTTTAACGCTTAAAAGCAAACTGACTTGCAACCTATCCACAATGTATCGTTTCCTTGGGACGATGAATTTTGACATGTTGATCGCTAATTTTAAAATTGCTTCGTACGTGCAAATTTGAATTTCAGTTAAGGGCAGGATCCAATTATAGGGAAAACAAGCGGTTGTTCTTCATATACAACCACCTGTTGTAGGTATAAAACGTTGTCGCGGTATATTTTCACACACATTCTTTCGTCAAAATTAAATTGACATTGTGTTGTAAAAGTGTCTGCCATACACATGGGCCCTTTTTGCAAAAAGCAGGCTTTTTTTTTTTTTCATGAAATATAAATCATTGGGATGTTTTATAATAAGATTGCAATTTAATGTCTTTAATATTAATCCTATAAAAAAAAAATTAAAAGAATAAAAAATATAAATAGTTGCACGCCTAGCTTGCTAGTTGTATAAAAACGGGTAAGGAGATTTGTTCAAACTTTGCAAATACACCATGGACCAACCAGGGCCAGCCACGATAGCCGCTTCCAACTGGGCATAGTAGTATAGTTGAAGACCTAGCTGGAGAGAGGCACAATTCTATTTGTTGCTTATATAGATTAAGACGAATAAAACATTTTAGATAACTTAGGTCTAAGAACATATTATTTATAAATATGTTTAATAATTCTAACAAAATAAAAAACATAAAAATAAGTATTTTGATCATAGTAATAAGGAGATTGATATCCTAAAGATAAATTCACAAAACTACATAGATAGCATAACTTGTGAAGTTCTACTTGCAATAGAAAAAATAAACGTAATCTTGAATAACAATATCGTCAATGTCCTCCAAGTACTCTATAGACTACATAAAACGCCAGACTAAAAAATTGCACAGTCTGATTTAGACAATGAACAATATAAAATAAACAAATCATTATGCTCCATCCGTACATATAAATCCTCACAACATACTCCGAGAACAACAACGCTAATCGAACAGGGTTATAATGATCTTCATTCTGGCTGTGATTGAGGTGGTGTGTGCAAGAGCTTAGCTTATCAATACTACTCTCACATATAATAATAAATATAGGACTTCGGAAGAGAAACATCATTTTTATATTATTAATACTGGTAGAACACGCAAAAGCACGCATCATTCTTGTATTACGAGTATCAAGATTGTTAGTGCAATTAATACCATTTCCAGAGAGAGCAAAAACATATGAGTATGTTGAGCGTTGATATCACTCGAATAGCTAGATGCTAAGTATAGAAAGAGTATGAGGATGTTTCAAGTATATGATATATTAATGCAAAATAGCTGCAAAGGTACTCAGAAGGAGAACGATAGACAATCACAAATTATTCACTTGGCGAAAACGTCGTACTATCATCTAGCCAGATTAGATGCTCATAGAAACTAGCTTTATTTATTTCTCATTCTCTTAATATTATGCACTCGTGAAAAGTATAAAAAAATAATCTGACCACAGATTATATTTCTCACAAGTTATTAAGGGGCTGCAAAAAGCAACACTCAAGGATCACAGTCCAGACCAGAAAAAATAAGAACCTCCCTTCACTAACTTATATCATAATACTATAATAAATATAAACATAATTACTTATTAATCTCCTATTCGGGATCTATCATATAGAATAGCGAAGGGTTTAAAGAAGTAAAGAGAGGGAGGGAAATTCCAACTATTATAAGAGCTCCACTATATTATTCGTGTTCTCACAATCAATACATACTTATCCGCGACTCCCTCTAGGTAGCAATCTCAACATACCCACTCCGACACATTACTACAGTGAGGCTATGAATGAACGTAAATATTGTATAAAAGCATACCCATAATGACGCAGCATCGTTTACATTAAGCAATTAACGAATCTCTATTGATCGAAAGACATAACTACTTCATGATATTGCATTTGCATACTTATATGAGTCCACTAAATAGTAGTACAAATATTGCCTATATCAATAAAATGTTTATTCCATGCACGATTAAATTGTTTTTATAGGCTTTAAAACACTTGTTTTTAACTATATAAAATATAAAGTGTTTTGCGAGTTTTATCAGAATCGATTTACAGGTATACTTAACAAATTCTATTTTTAGCTCAAATTCGTAGTTTCCAAAAAGTAAAAATAAATTCAGAGGCTTATTTGGTTTATATTGGTTTTACTGTCATTTATCCAAATTAACTTCAGAAAACTGATATAAATATTTTTTTTTATGGTTCTACATTGAAAAAACGTGTTGGGAAAGTAAGTTAGATAAATTAAAGTTAAATTTAACCGACATTGAATCCAAATTTCAAGGAAGGAAACTTTTTTGGATCGCTATGAGTTCGAAATGATGATTTTGAATTGTCCAACGATTTAAGATGAAAATGTCGATATTTGTTATTAAAAAGTTTTTTTTTTTAATTTCCACCAGAGTTTGAAAAATCTATTGCAAACTCAAATTCATGACTTGTCTCATAAACTTCTTTATTGTAATTACAAATCACTTGCTTAATACGAACTGAATAACATCTAATCAAAAATAAATTTAAAGTAAAGGCTATAAGCGTCTGCTGTTTACTAACTAAATCATTTACATAACCTTTCTATTCTTTATATATAAAACAAGTCTTAATCAACTTTGATTACCGAAAATTCTTATCACTTTATATAAATAAAGGTTGTAGAGTTCAGCAATAACTCTAACCTAACCTAACTAACCTAACCTAACCTAAACCTAACCAACTACCTAGACCCTAACTAACCTAATCCTAGATCAGAAACTTTTTTGAGAACGACAGCTGTTCTTTTGTGCTGGCTTCTTCCTTAGAAATTCAAAATTGTCAATTAAACATGACTGTCTCTATAGTCCTTAGTGTGTTGCCAGACTTCTAAATCACAAATTAGGTCTAGAAATCTATTATGGAACCTTTACCATATGTGCAGGTAAAGAAAGACTGTGACCCAACGTCCAATTCATAGTACGATGTAGTCTAGAGATATGTAAATAAATCAGGTTAATTCATGAATAATATATATACAATATATATAATATTATATAATAATTTATATATAATATATATATATCATATATATTATATATATAATATACGTATATATATACATATATATATATTATATATATAGTATATATAAATATATATAATATTATATAATATATATATTATTAATATATATATATAATATGTAATATATATATAATATATATATGTATATATATAATATTATATTATATATATATTATATATATATATATATATATGATATATATTATATATTTAGTATGTATATATATATATATATATAGTATATATATATATTATATATATATATAGTATATATATATATATATATATATATATATATATATATATATATATATATATATATATATATATATATATATCATTTTCTCACCCCTCACCACCCATCATGAAGAGCGAGGCCATACCGAGCCAACTGAAAGCAACGTTGACCTCCTCCAGAGATATTCCAAAATTGTTCTGGTTTTTCCTGTTCGTCAAGAAGTGGATGAAATTTTCAGGCATATGTAGTCGGGGAAGATGCGCACATTTTTTTCTTAGATAATTTTTTTGTATATGCATTAGGTTTGGATTTGTTCTTGGAACAAATTTAAAAAATATATATTTTTTGAAAATTTTTTACAAATTTTATTTTGAGTATACAAAAAAATTATTTAAGTATAAAAGATGCATCTTGCCCGACTATAAAAGCTTTGAAAATTTGATGTTGATCGGATGAGTAGAAAAAAAATATCGAAA
>JABUQX010013083.1:17500-30000 GCA_015478945.1 Trachelipus rathkii | reverse complement strand
CAGTTGATTCAATACGATTTTTTATAAAAAATAAATAAATAAATAAATAAAATAAAAAGGAAATGAAATAAAAGTTAAAATATTTTTACATTGATTTAGATTAACTCCCCTAAAATTTCATTTCAGGGCAAGATCCAATGTTGGGCTCGGGCTGAGCCCAATTTTCACCCCCCCCCTAAAAATGGACATAAAATTCGGAATTTTCAGCCGATTTTGATCCTATAAACACCAAACTGTAGCTTTTTTTTTTTTGCCCTCTAAAACGTTGTTTTCGGGTGTTTTTTTCTGTGACTGTAGTCATTCTTTCAGAATTTTTTAATTTTTAAATCCTGTTTTTGACATTTATCAAAACCCCTGCTAAACTATTTTTCGAAATGACTTCAAACTTGAAATCTGCATAGATGGGTCCATTACCTACAATATTGTAAAAGTAGTTTTTCGATTTTTTTGAGTTTTGTGCTCAGCGTTGTCCAATTTCAAAACCCAGTTTTTTTTTTTTATTTTGAAATGAAAAATTTCGATATTTTTTTTCTACTCATCCGATCAACATCAAATTTTCAAAGCTTTTATAGTCGGGCAAGATGCATCTTTTATACTTAAATAATTTTTTTGTATACTCAAAATAAAATTTGTAAAAAATTTTCAAAAAATATATATTTTTTAAATTTGTTCCAAGAACAAATCCAAACCTAATGCATATACAAAAAAATTATCTAAGAAAAAAATGTGCATCTTCCCCGACTACATATGCCCTGAAAATTTCATCCACTTCTTCCGAACAGGAAAAACCAGAACAATTTGGAATATCTCTGGAGGAGGTCAGTTGCTTCAGTTGCTCGGTATGGCCCCTCTCATGATGGGGTGGTCAGGGGTGAGAAGATAGGATATATATATATATATATATATATATATATATATATATATATATAAGAAATAAACTATATATTATTTTATATATATATATATATATATATATATATATATATATATTATATATATAATATATATATATATATTTTTTTTTATAAAAATATATATTTTATATATATATATATAATATATATATATATTATATTATACATATATATTTATATATATATATAACATATATAATATATATATAATATATTATATATATATATATATATAATATATATTATATATATATATATATACTATATTACTATATATATATATATATATATAATATATATATATATATTATATAAATATATCTTTATTTATATATATATATATAATATATATATATATATATATATTTTTTCATGAATTAAACCTGATTTTCATTTACATATCTCTAGACTACATCGTACTATGAATTGAGTTGGTCACAGTCCTTTCTTTACCTCTGCACTATGGTAAGGTCCATAAATAGATTTCTGACCTAATTTTGGAATTTTAGAAGTCTGGCAACACACTAAAGACTATAGAGACAGTCATGTTTAATTTGACAATTAATCTAAGGAAGAAGCAGACAAACGAACCAGCTGTCGTTCTAAAAAAGATTTCTGATCTAGGTTAGGTTAGGTTAGGTTAGGCTAGGTTAGGTTAGGTATAAAAGGTAGGCAATGTTACGTTACGGTTCAGGTTATGCTTGTAACTGCCTACACCAAAGACCTTTATTTATATAACGTGAAAGAATTTTGGTAATCAAAGTTTGATTAAGACTTGTTTATTAAAGATAGCAAAGGTTATGTAAATTGATTTAGTTAGGTAAACAGCAGACGCTATAGCCTTACTTTAAAATTTATTTTTGAAATAGATTGTATTCAGTTTCGTATTAGCAAGTGATTTTAATATAATGTGGGAGTCCTAAGGGCATCATTGAAAGTATTTTGCAATACGATTTTTTAACCTTTTGATTAATAAATTTAAAAAAAAAAACTTTTTAATTAACAAATATCGACATTTTTTCATACTAAAATCATAGCTCAAATCAAATTCATTAATCGTAGTCATTGTACGATATAAGTCCTTCAATTCCTTGAATTTCTATTCATGTTCCAATAATTTAACTTTAAATTTATCTAACTTACTTTCCCACCGCCGTTACTCTTCAATGTAGAACCATAAAAAAAATTTATATCAAGTTTCTGAAGTTAATTTGGATAAATTGACAGTAAAACCAATATAACCGAATAAGCCTCTGATTAATTTATCTTTATGGACAACTACGAATTTGAGCTAAAAAATAGAATTTGTTAAGTCTATTACTGTAAAATCCGATTCTGATAAAACTCGCAAAATCACATGAATTTTATTAGTTAAAACAAGTGTTTGTTAAGCCTATAAAACAATTTTATCGTGCAGGAAAACATTTATTGTAAGGCATATTAAATTTATCACCAGAGTTGCAATCATAGAGAATGTTGTAAAAATTCAATTGTTATTAAGACGTTGGGGGCCAGCTTTCAAAAATTACTTTCTTCTTCCACGATAGAGTTGGGAGGGGAGTAGTATTGATAGAACGAAGGGAAGCAATGGAATTCCCCTCGCCTCTCCTTTACTTCTTTAAACCCTTCCTTCTTAGTGAATCGAAGGGAAAAGTAATTTTTTTTTTAATTAGTTAGTAAGGGAGGTTTCTATTTTTTAGCTCACCCTGGCTGTCCTGTTTTTGCCCAACTCTATACTGTCGATTTTTTTTAATCTTTCAGCAAAGGAAAAAAAAACATTTTCTCCACCCCCCCCCCCTAAAAAAAACAAACAGTACCCGGGAAAAAGCCCCCCCCCCCCCGGGGGGGGGGGGGGGGGGGTATGTTGTTTTATTTTGCCCGGGGGATTTTCCTGTTCCTGTTAGTCTTTCATTTTGCATTAAAATTCATTTGAAAACTATGTTTTTGATCTTCGATCAACGCCCTACAATTTTTTTTCGAAAGGACTTCAAGACTTGAACAATACATAAGATGAGTCTGTTACCTAAAAAAAAAAAGCATAATGTATCATAATTGACCTTGACCCAAATCACAGCAATAGTCAAATTTCTAGCCTGCTTTTTTGGTTTTGGAGTTGACATTACTGGATAATTTTATTTTATGGTCATGTAATCAGGATGCAATTTTGGGCTTTTGTAAGTCGGAGAGACATACATTTTTGATTCCAGATACTTTCTTTTTTGGCATATGCAGTAGTTTTGGATTTTTTCTTTAAAAAAAAAATTTTTAAACAAAATTTTTTTTTTTTTTTTTTGGTAATTTAGAATAAATAGTGGTCAGAGTATACAAACAAATTATCTAAATAACAAATATGTATCTTCACAGACTATATAGCCAGGGGCGGCTCGTGGCCTGGTTGCAGGTTTGCACAACCACCATTTTATTCAACTAGCAGCTAGGGTGCAACTATTTATTATTTTTTATTCTTTAATTTTTTTTAATAGGATTAAATATTAAAGAAATTAAATTGCATCTTATTATAATAACATCCCAATGATTTATTATTTAATGAAAAAAAAAAGCCGTCATTGAATAGCTGTTATTCAAATGTCAAACCAATATGATTGTTGCAGACACTTTACAACACACATGTCAATTAAATTTTGGACGAGAAGAATGTGTGTGAAAATATCACCGCGTCAACGTTTTATACCTACAACAGGTGGTTGTATATTTGAAATTACTTGGTATTTCTTAAAATTGAGATCTCCCTTAATGAACTGAAATTCAAATTGCCGTACAAAACAATTATAAAATTAGCGATCAACATGTCAAAATTCATCGTCCCAAGGAAACGATACATTGTGGATAGGTTGCAAGTCAGTTTGCTTTTAAGCGTTAAAGTGCGTAGGCTTAGTATAGTTTTGTCAAAACTCTTGCCTTTATAATTAAATGAATAATCGTAAAAAAAAAAATATTATAATAATAATAGCATTTAAAATAATTTTATTAATTTTTTTTTATTAAACAGTGGTTATAGGCCTATATTATTATAATTTATCGTGCAAAATGAACTTTGATTTTGAATATGATTATGATTTTGAACAACTGATGGTGGATTTGAAACTCTTATTTGATTGTTGTATTTAAAATTAGTAATATTTCCAAATGGAATAATAGAACCATCTCTTAACTTAAAAGCAGGCTTTATTTTGAAAACTAATTTTTAAAACCTTTTTTTTTTTTTTGCATTAATTGATAGTAACATAAATATATATATATCTATATAATATATAATTATAAATATATTTTTAAATAACAGCATATATACTAATATATTTTATATATATAATATATATATTATATATATTATATATAGTATATATATATATATAATATATATATATATATATATACTAATATATACTATATATATAATATATATTTATATATTCTGAGAGAGAGAGAGAGAGAAAGAAGAGAGAGAGAGAGAGAGAGAGAGGTTCAGATTGGAGAAGGAGTGTGAAGAGAGAGAGAGAGAAGAAGGAGAGAAAGAGAGAGAGAGAGAGAGAGAGAGAGAGAGAGAGAGAGAGAGAGAGAGAGAGAGAGAGAGAGAGAGAGAGAGAGAGAGAGAGAGAGAGAGAGGAAGAGAAGAGATTAATATATATATATATAGGCCTTTATTATACCAGAGAGCAATAAAAAAAATAGAACGGAATGGTTGGTAATGCAATCTGAGAATTATTTCATTTGAGCAATTTTATACGAATTTTCTCAATTTGCCCAAATAAAAAAGATATGTAATAAAGTTTAATCTATAGCACGGTAATGTCTATAGTTATATTTATATTATGTTCATATACAACTTACTCGCGGCGCGAGTAAGTTGTTATGGCACCGCTCGCGCTCAGCGCGCATTTGAAGAGAGCGCTTCAGCGAGCTGTCTGAAATGCATACAAGCCAGCCTGCAATGCATTTAGTCTATGGTATTGTTTTAGTTTTATTTAACTCAATAAATATCTAATGAAAAAAATCATTTAACTACAAGATAAAATAATTTGATAACGGAAAAATACTCATTTTGCCCAAATAAAGAAGCGCATATAAATCGAGGTATGGACAAAAATTTAATTTAAATAAATAAAAAAGTGCCGGGCCTATACGTAGGTCCCATGAGTTTTTCTAAAGAGACGGCGAGCCCGATTTTCTTTGTTTAAAAATAAAAGAAATTGATCGTTCAGTTTACTTCATCTTATATAAGGTAATAACAAAAATTTAATATTTAAGATATTTATTACTACAATATATAGTATATATAATAGTATATATTATATATATAATATATATATATAATATATATATATATATATATATATATATATATATATATATTACAATACATAATAATATATAAATAAAGATACTAAATATATATAATATATATACTAATATATATATATACATTTCAGATGCACACCTATAAATTGTACGACGAGCCGCCCTTATATATGCTCTGAAAATTTGATTCGATCGATGAGTCAGAAAAATTATCAAAATATTTCACTCTTTGAAATTTTTATTTTATTTGAAAATGTGAAATTTTGATATACTTCTAAATGATACATCTTTAGATACATCTTTTTTTTTTTTTTTTTTTTTTTTTATTTTTGTTGTATATTCAAATGTTTTTTCAAGTTTACAAAAAAAATTGTTTAAAATTTGTTCCAAGGACAAATCCATAAACTACTGGATATACCAAAAAAAATGAACTAAATAAAATTGTGTATCTAACCCCGAATACATGCCCTGAAAATTTAATCCTGATGGCATGACCAGAAAATATTTCTTCGAAATTTTTCATTTTCAAAACCAAAAGAAGTAAAGTTTGAAAATTGAACATTGCTATGATTTGACGTCAAAAATCACTATTTCATGTTATACATTCTCAAGGGAACAGACCCATCTCTTTATAACTCAAGTTTGAAGTTATTTCGAAGAAATTGTAAGACGTGAATGAAATATATCAAAAACATGGGTTTTCAAAAACTAAAAATACAAAATAAAATGACTACAGACAGAAAACCACCCGAAAATGATGTTTTATACTCCCGAAAAACTCCGGTTTACTTTTATTTCGTCAAAATCAGTTAAAAATTAAGAAAATTTTGGCCATTTCAAATTTGGGCCAAAAACTGGACCAGCTCGAAACAAAAATTGAAACCTCCCCTTAACATTTTTTATGTATTATTAATCTTAATAAAAATGAACTTTATAAAAAATACTTATTTCACCAGCACTCACAGGTCGGGGGTACAGGGGGTGGAGCCCCCCCGTAGATTACCCTTGTGTGACATGCGTTTACGTTAATAAATTAAAAAAATAATCATTTTTTCATTCCATTTAATACAAGTATTAGAGAATCGTATAAAGAATTTTTGAACAAAAATCTTGAGAGTTCTTTTCTATTTCCATTCTACTAAATTTTAATAATAAAATTAAATAAAAAAATGTACTTAAACATTTTTGTACAAATATAATAAAAAATAAATTAAAATAAAAAGAATGTAAAATAAAAAACAAATTTATTATTGCATGCTTTAAATTTCAAAAAAAAAAACATACTTTAACAAATTCAAAAAACAATTAACTAAAATGATAATCCATTATTATTATTATTATTATTATTATTATTATTATTATTATTATTATTATTATTATTATTATTATTATTATTATTATTATTATTATTATTATTATTATTATTATTATTAATATTATTATTATTATTATTATTAGTTATTATTATTATTATTATTATATTATTTTATTATTAATTTTAATTATTATTATTATTATGTATTATTATTATTATTATTATTATTATTATTATTATTATTAATTATTATTATTAATCTGCGTTAAACGTTCCATCAAATCTTCTTAAATAAGACGTTTTCCACAAACTGCAAAAGTTCCAGAATTGGAAAGCGCAACTCAGTGCTTCAACGCTGCTTGAAGGGCCCTCCCACGTGAACAAATCTGTCATCAGTCACGGTTGAAGTTGATGGTCGTAGAAAAGGGGGCAATGTATAGTCTTTCCGCTACAATATATATATACATATATATAATATTATAATATATATATTTATTATATATATATAATATTAATATATTATATGTCACTCAATTAGTGCCGGCGTTGGTGTTTAATATATTATATATATATATATATATTATAATATATAGATATATATATAGTATATATATATATAATAATAATTAGTATATATATACTATATATATATATATATATATATATATATATATATATATATGCTTAAACAGGTTTATTTTCTAGGAAATCTTATACTTTAGGATAAAGCGTAGTTCATCAACTAGATATTTATCCACATTTATTTATTTATTTAGGTCAATCATTTTCGAATAAAATATCTATTCATCATCAGTAATAAATTAAAAAATATGACACATGTCACAATAAATCATATATAAAACATCGTGATAAATTAATAAAAGTTTTTGCACCCTTCCATATCGACAAATCGTGTTAAAAACATTAAAATCACAAAAGCTGAGAAGAATACTGGGTTAGTTGGTTATAATTTAACAATTCAAAAATGAACGGGACTATATAAGGAAAGAATTAAATTGACTAGAACTTGAAAACAAACTTTGCAAATAATATAATAAAATAATAGATAATAATAATAATAATAAATAATAATATAATAAATAATAATAATAATAATAATAATAATATGAATAATAATAATAACTAATAAGTAAAAATATATAATAATAATAATAATGAATAATAAATAATAATAATCATAAATAATAGTAAATAATAATAATAATAATAAATAAAACCATTTTAATATTTAATTTTTTATATTATTTTATTATTATTTTTATATTTATATTATTAATTTATTATTAATTATTATTATTATTTATTAATTATTATTATTATTATTATTAATATTTTATTATTATTATTATTAATATTATTATTATTAACTATTATTATGTATTATTATTATATTATATTATTATATTTATTAATTATATTATTATTATTATATTATTATTAATTTATTATTTATTAATATTTTATTATTATAATTTATTATTATTATTAATTATTATTATTAATTATTAATTATTATTATTATTATTATTTATATTATTATTATTATATTAATTAATTATTATTATTATTATTATATTATTATTATGTATTTTATTATTATTATTATTATTATTATTATTATTATTATTAATTCATTATGTAATTATTAATTATTATTATTATTATTGATTATTAATTATTTGCAAAGTTTGTTTTCAAGTTCTAGTCATTTAATTTTTCCATTATATAGTCCGTTCATTGTGTTTAATACTAACCAACTAAGCCATTATTTAATCTCAGGTTTATGGTAATAATGTTTCTTAGCCGAGTTTGCTCGATATTGAGGTGCAAAAACTTTTGTTAATTTATCATCAAATGTTTTATAATATTTTATTGTGAGTGTGTAATGTTCTTTAATACACATTTGAGGATAGACATTTTATTGAAGCGTCTGATTAACTGAATAAATAAAAAATCGTGGAAAAACTTCCTAGTTTTGTTTACGATTTTTATCCTATATATATATATATATATAATTAATATCATATGATATATATATATATATATATATATATATTTATATATATAGTATATATATATATATATATTATATATATATATATATATATATATATATATATATATATATGATATATATATATGTATATATATATAATATTATATATATATATATATATATAAATAGTATAATATTTATATATAGTAGTTATAATAATGTATCATATACACTATCAAACGATCAATACAGAAAGATAAGTGCTTCATTCGTCAATTTTATATTAGTAGAGACACTTCCAAGAGCCATAACTACCAATGCCTAATTATTTTTAAATTTGCAATGAAACTGTCCTTTGCTCCTTGTCGTAATACCTAGGCTACCAAACCTTCCTTATGAAGACCTCTGCCTTTTGACATATCAAATTTGTTTTTCTTCAATAATATATGCAATTTCGTCGAATCAGGAACGATGTAATCCAATCCGTTTTATGTTGTCATTCTCTCTTAGCCATCTTGTGTAGTTGAAGATTAGTCTTCAGATGAAGCAAATCCTCAGTTCGAACCAGGAATGTTCGGCAATCGATATTTAATACCAAACTGCATAGTGTTTCTGAAATTGGCGTTTATAGACTGTGGAAAACTCTGAATTGCTTTTTTTTTAATCAAATTCCGATGGTTCTTTAGTGTAAGTCGAAACTGAACAGCATTATTAGCTAATGTACTAAAGCTAAACATTGTCTATATATATATTAATATATAATATATATATATATCATCTATATAATATATATATATCATATATTATATATATTATTATTATATATATAATATATATATATATTATATATAGGTATATATATTATATATAATATTATATATATATAGTATATTATTTATATATATATATTATATATATATATATATATGGATATAAGTAATATATATATATATATATTATATATATATATATAATATATATATTATATATATATATATATATATATATATATACTATATATATATATAATATATATATTAGATACTATTATACTAATATATATATATATAATATATATATAATTATTAATATAACATATATATATATATATATATATATATATATATATATATATTATATATAGAATATATTATGATATATATATACTAGTTTATATATATATATATTATATATTATATCTTATATATAATAGTAATATGGCAGAGCCGACCTGTTATGTTTTGCGACTCCGTCAGTTTTGATTTTTTTTTTTTTAAATATTTTCATAGTATATGATACTAACAATGAATTTAAGTGGTGACGGACATGATTCAAAAGTTAGAAATATTTTAAATAATTTTTTAAAAAAACACATTTATATAAAAAAACATTTCAAAAATAAAATATCTCGAAAAGTACGATACTAACAGAAAAAACCCAATTACATATTTGGAATCAGCATTAAAAGCCAAAATACAAAATTAAAAAAAATATTAGGGGCTCGAGCCGACGGGGGACGAAGGGGGGTTTTCCATACCCGTAGGGGAGGGCGGAGGAATCCCCATGACACCACAAATACCAAAGAGCGGGGGTTCCGGAGACCCTCCCCGGAGGGGGGGAAATAGTCCTACCCTGTCGTTCCCCGGAAGGCCGAGAGACCCCGACTCCTGCCATCTTTGCGGTTTACCCTTGGGTATTCTTTAGTTAAAAAATTTTTTTTTTTAAACTGACGGAGTCGAAGAACGTAACAGGTTCTATATATTTTTGAATCCTGTCCGTCACCACTTAAATTGATTGTTAGGTTCATATACGTACAGAGTTTAATTAAAAAAAACAACAACAAAATAAAAACTGAGGCGAGGCTCGTAGAAACCATACAGAGGTCGCTGAGCCTATTCTAGGAGGGGTTTGAAATACAATATGAATATCACCAACTAAGGCAAATTTCTCATATGAGGACAGTTGCAAGCTTTAAAGTAAAGGAGATCAAATTCAGCAGGAAACATAACAAAATGGAGAGAACTCTGACAGAACAGAGGTGCTGAAAAAAAGAAAGCACCACAGTCACAACCGAGGTTTCATACTTAAGTTACAAGTGTGTCGTTAAAGGTCGTGGTACATCGAGTTTCATTCCCCGAGCACTGCCACTGTGGTACCTCCAACAAGCGCGTCGCAAAGATAGAGGTCAATGATTGGAAAAGGCAATGGAAGAGTTTTTAATCCTTTTGACCTTGACTCTGCACATGCCCAAGCCCCCCCCCGGCAGATATGAGGGCAAAGTACTCCATAAGGACGATAAGACCCTTGTATATTGGAGTAACTGAGAGAATGAAATAAAGGTATAGCATCTAATAGAGACCTCGGCCAGTTTCTTTGATGCCGCCAGCATCCCTTGTGATGTAGGTTCCAATACACTTTTTTTTGGGTTTATGTTGATGAAGAATGTTTATATTGTCAAGAAAAGAGACTCGAGAACCGTCCAAAAGAAGATAAGAAAATTAGAAGGTTTCACAGAAGATTGGAGATTTGCAGAAGTTGGAGAGCAGATTCGAGAAAAGAGTGTGAGAAGGAGGTAGAGTGTAATGGCAATATGAACGTGAATAGCGTTGGGAAAGAAGCTAGGAAGAATCATTAATGAAAAGTAGGAACATAAGTAGGAGATAAGAACAGAAAGAACCTGTATAGCACCCACTATAGTGCAGGAATGAAGAAGAAATCGGCTCAATCAACCAGCCGACATTGTCGCGATTTGAAAGAAAGCTAGATATAAGTAAGCAAAGTGAAGGAGGCAACCAACAGGAGGAGCTTGGAAAGTAGTAACGCATGCTATGCCCCGTCAAATGCCTCAAATATTTCAAGCGCTACCACAAGTATCCTCGTAATAGTTCATAAGGGCAGAAAACCATTAGTCGTTTAGATAGGAAAGTATATCACCAGTAGTCTTCGAGTCCCAAAATCCATACTTATGATCCAAAAGAAGGAATGGAATTCCATATGATCTAAGAAATGAGGGTGGGGTGGGGTTTCAAAGATCTTAGATAGAATACATGCAAAATCTATAGAGCGATAGTTAGAGGGAACAGAGTGGCTATCTTTCTTCGAGGCTGGACATATACACCCTTCCAACACTGAGGGAAAGTGCTACTATTAAGGCATAGAGAATTTAGTTCATTGAGGGGTGGCACCAGTTCAGAAGTGCCATCCCTCAAAACTTGAGGAGGAATGGCATCCTAGCCGGTCACCTTCTTAACTGTCATAGATTAACGATTCCGAGCCGAATGAAAATTTGCTTGAGTGAGTGGAGAATGAGAAATTTTCTACTCACGATAGTAACTGTTTTTAGACTGGATAGCTCAAGAAGAAGCACGGTCGGACCATGGATTTTGACGAGAAAAAGATTCAGTCAAAGAAGGAGTGAACTTGCTCATCCTATCAACTAATACAGCTCTCACCTTATTGGCAGAAGCCGAAACATCTTCAGAGTAAAAGTAATCACTCTAGTTAAAGTTAGCGTAGAAGTGACGCAAAGCTTAATAGTTGACCCGATTAAAGTGTCAGAAAATGCGCTTAGAGCGGGACGAAGTTGTTGGAGAGAAAGTATTAAAACTAAGAGATGTAAGTTTGAGGTCAGATTTACCAATATGAACGAAGCTGGTGTATTTATAGAGAGCGGAACTAGTTTTGAAGCCTGAATCAAGCGTGTTCGAGAAATGGTTGGAAAGATCTGGAATATGCGTAAGTTTTCCAATTAGCTGCAGATCGTTTAGAATGCTTAATGATTAGGCCTCCTTTTCTCCTGGATCAATGTAAGAGGACCCCAACCATTCAGTATTGTGCATATTAGAATTCCCAAAATAGAGAACCTTAGTACTTGGACGATAAAATAAAACAGTGTCGTGAGAACTAGTATGATACTCATAAAAGGTGTAAAGATGCC
>JABUQX010013083.1:0-2500 GCA_015478945.1 Trachelipus rathkii | reverse complement strand
AAAGCGCTTTCTTAATTTTCTAGCACGAACCCAGTTTCAATGGCTTATAGTAAGATATTAATATAAGCTTTTTTCCCGTTTTTTTTATTTTTTTAATTAGTATGCTCTTTAAAATTAATTTTATTATTCTTATTAATAATAGTAAATATTATTATTTTTAAAATTATTACTATTACTAATAAACTTATTCTTATTTTATTGATAACAGATACCGCACACCACACAACACTCACACGCAGCTCGTCGTCACCTAAATCCTTGAAAAAGAGAGAGAGAGTTAAAGGTTCCTTCACTGCTTTCAAAGATATTGAAGACATTTTGGTCAGCAAGTCAAAGTCAACTTTAGAGTAAAAGAAAAATATCGTTTCCAATTCACAAAAAAAAAACAAAAAAACTTTAAATTATTTTGAATATTAGCTTAAAAAAATATATATCGAAAATGTAAACTCTTTTAAAATATTTTCTGTCAAAGTGTAAGACTTTTCTCATTCCCTTTGGATAAACAGGACATGCATTGTGACACTCATATGTATATATACACACACACACACAACCCACATTACAGAAAGAAGAGGAGAGAAAGAGGAGGAGAGGAGAATAATGAGAGGAGAGAGGATGGAATGGACAATAGTCTGATTTCGGGAGACAAAATCAACCGCATTTTCAAAGCTTACAGAAAATATAAAATATGCTTACAAAATGTTAAATATTTAAACAATTTTAATATAATAAATAAAACAATAATGTATGAATTCAAAAAACAAATACTATGTATGCGGCTTCACCAATTTTAGAATAATGGAAATTATGATGCGATTATATGACAAAGTTTGAAAGCACTCATGTATCTGTTTAAGTAACGGTTAAGAGATTTTAATAAAGAATGATTCTAAATAGTTTGTTGGTTGGTTTGCGTTAAAATACTAACCTCTGATCTAGGCAAAGTTGACATTTTTTTTTCAGTGACTTCGTTTACAGACGTGAGTGAATTGGATTGTTATTTTATTATTAATAATTGGAGAGATTCCCAAGTGTTCAAAAGTATGAACAAAGAGCTGGAGAGATCTACTTCCAACGTAGACAGCTGAGCAGCAGTCATATTTGTATTTGTAAATGACAATATAGTAGGAACTGGACAGCTTTTCTTATGATTTAAAATATTTTAATTGTGCTATTAGATGTGAATATAAGATTTACTTTAATTTGAGGAAAAATACTGTTTAAAGTTTAAGTGAGTTAATTTTTAAAATATAGCTCATGTTGTCGTAAAAGGGTAACTTAAGATATAAAATCTTTCTCTCTACAGTTGGGGTAGAGTTTTTGGTTCGTAAATTGGGAGAAAAAATTTATTAATATAATATTGTATTAAATTAACTGGGTATAGGTTACTGTAGAAAAATTTTATTAGGAAATTAAATTCTTGATGTATTGTTGTGAAGTCTGAAGAAAGGTGGTAGGTTCTATGAATTAATGTTTTTATGCTGTTAATTTTATAAATAAATGGTATGTGGCTAAAAAAAATTAGTCCTGATCCTGTAAATATGCTTTTTCGATATATTGTTGTATTAAAACCTGTAGATGGTATTGTAATAAATAAATCTAAGAATGGTCAAGATTTGCTTAGCTCCTCCTCTTACGTGAATTTTATATGTGGAAGTTGGTTATTTAAGAAATTTAAAACAATAGGGACGTTGTTTTTATTGTTGAATAAAAGAAATGTGTTATCCATATATCGTCTATAAAGTGATGGTTTTGTATTAATTGGGCAGCGTGAAAGCCAAATAGTTTCGTAATGATTTTAATAAGCGTTGACTAAAACGGCACTTAATGGTGATCCTATGGCTAGGGAATTAGTTTGCAAATATAATTTACTATTGAAGAAAATATAAGTATCTTTACAGCAAGGATTAAACAAATTTTTAAATTCTTGTTTGGTTAAGTTTAGAAATGTATTATGTATATTGAAAATCTTTTCTCTTATTATATTAATGCCTTCGTCAGTTGGTATATTAGTATAAAGTAATTCGATATCAAAACTTCACATGCATTGGTGGTGTAAATTGATAAAGGAATTTAATGCCGATTTAAAATCATAAGAATTACGGATGGTATATTCATTTATTGTAAAAGGAGTTAATAAAGGGGCTAGAAATTTGGCTGTTATAATTATAGGTGTTGTAAGCACTGAGAATAGGACGGATGGGATGGTTAGGTTTATGAATTTTGGGAAGATCGTATAGTATTCCTGGAGATGAGCCCCTGGAATAAATTTTATCATAGGAATCTTTGTCAAGTTTGCTTTTATTAAATAAAGAACGCAGGAAGAGGTTAACTTTATCTCTTAGGTCTAAGGATAAGTTCAAAGGGTTGAAATTGCAAAGTTGGAATTTAGAAGTGTCTGTCAGTAAAGTTTGATTGTTGTTAGTATAATCTTGTCTGTTCATTATTTCTTAATCTTTTTAAAGAGGAGGAGGAGGAGGAGGAGAATGGAAATGTTTTG
>JABUQX010013082.1:37500-42080 GCA_015478945.1 Trachelipus rathkii | reverse complement strand
TTCGAAAATATCGATTACAGGCAATTCTTTAATATGATTTTAACGATGTAACAAAGTAATGGCACAAACTTTTTGTCATAATACGATTTTCAGACCAAATATAGCAAAGAATTTCTCCACTTACGGTGTAATTGAGAAGTGGAATAGTCTCTCTTATGCAAAACATTAGTAACAGCGGCAACATCGATTTATTCAAGAAAAAGTAAGATAAACACTTTAAGGAAATGGGTCTGTGAACTTCAATTCATACCGAATCTTACTTTATAAAACGATAGAAGTTAGATAAGGTAAATCAAACGAACTATTGAGATCATTGTAAATGTTAAAAGTACATCTTAAAAGGAATTTGGGCGCCGAACTTATATTGAAAAGTTTTTAATGTTTACCACTTAGAGGTAAATTTACCGCAAATGTTTACCGCTGTTCTAGCGCTCTAAGTCGGTGTCGCTGATTGATCACACTATCTTCTTAATTTGTAATAACAGCTTTGATGTTCACCTTGGAGGGTTATTTTTAACGTTCTAAACAAAATCAAATTCTCACTTTACATCATATTTTGTATTAACAATTTTGATGTCCACCATTTAGAGAGCGTTATTTCTAACGTTCTAAGGCGGTGACCTCATCTTCCCACTTATCGTCTAATTAGTAATAACAGTTTGATGTCCACCACTTAGAGGCTTTATTTTTAACATTCTTAGCCGGTGACATCATCCGATCACACTACAATAATATTTTGTAATAACAGTTTTGGGGTTCACCATTTAGAGGGTTAATTATAACGTTCTAAGCGGTGACCTCATCTTCCCTCAGACTAGCCTTTGAGTGGACTGTAAAGTCTTTGCTTATGGTACTGTAGTTCTGTAGTTCTGCAGTTCTTCTTCTTCTTCTTCTTCTTCTTTCTTCTTCTTCTTTTCTTCTTCTTCTTCTTCTTCTTCTTCTTCTTCTTCTTCTTCTTCTTCTTCTTCTTCTTCTTCTTCTTCTTCTTTCTTTTTCTTCTTCTTCTTCTTTTTTCTTCTTTCTCTCTGCTTCTTCTCCTCCTCCTCCGTCTTCTTCCTTTCTTCTTCTTTCTTCTTCTTCTTCTTCTTCTTCTTCTTCTTCTTAACATGAAAGACGTACGGGATTTTCATGCAGATAGTATTTTAGATACATTTGAAATTTTAGAAGAGGAAGTTGCGTTTCCAATTGAAAGCTATTAATTTAATAAATCACCTGGACAGATGCATTTTATCCATGCCTAAAAAATTGAAAGATGTATGAGTAAACCCTGACGATGCTTTTTCAATAAGCTTTACAAGAAGATTAAGTACCGGCATGAATTTCCAAACTTGCCAAATATAACTCATTTTTCAAAAAAGATCGTAAGCTCCCTAATAATTACAGGCCAATTAGCTTAAACTTCTATAGTTGGCAAAATTTTTGAACCAATACTAGCCTAATAGATTAGTTCACATCTTGAAGACCATGGATTGCTTAAGAATTCCCAACACGGATTTAGAAGAAATAGATCATGCTAACTAATTACTAGAATTTTTTTACTATATATTAATTTTGTTTTTAATTACAAATCTTTTTATGTCATTTATTTAGATTCCCAAAAAAGCATTGATACGCGTCCCTCATCAAAATATTTGGAAAAAGCTAAGAGCTTCACGGTATTCGCAGGAAGCTTTAAATGGATTAAAAATTGTCATTGGACAGACGACAACGAGTTGTTGTCAATGGGGAGTGCTCAAATGGCTGATGGTGTATTATGGTGTACCACAAGGATCTGTTCTGGGTCCAATACTTTTTATTATATATGTAAATGACATAGATGATGACATTTTAAGCAATATCTCGAAATTTGCTGATGATACGAAACTTGGAAATCGCATAAATTGTGAAAAAGATTATCAATAGCTCCAGAGCGATTTGAATAAGATTGTAAATTGGTCAAAAACGTGGCAAATGAAATTTAATACCGATAAGTGTAAGGTTATACATTTTGGAAGTAGCAACAATGAATATGATTATAAAATAGATATATGTGTAAATATATAAGGAGCAAAAAAGGAAAAAGACTAGGAAAATTAAATACGTAGGACGAAAAATTTGCGAGACAAGGTGCTGAAGCTTAAGAAAATCAATAAAGCTCTAGGCGTTATTGCCAGAAAACTCAGGAATATTAAATCTAAAAATATAATTATTCCTCCTTATAAAACATTAGTTAGACCTCATCTGGAATACGCAGTACAGTTTTGGAGTCCATACCTCAAAAAAGGACATAGAAAAAAATGAAAGAATCAAAGGAAGGGCAACAAATTAATACCAAATTGCAGAGGTAAGGTCATACGACCAACGACTACGCGAATTAGTTATACATTCTTTAGAAACAAGAAAACATTGAGAGGAAAATTAATAGAAGTCTTCAAAAAAAACTAAATAAATTTGAAAATATTATTACAATAATAGTTATAATATGATTTTAAGGCGATGGTGTAACACGAAGTACATGGGCATAAACTTTGTCATAAAAGATTTCAAAACCAATATAACAAAGATTTCTTCACTTACGATGTAATGAGAAGTGGAATAGTCTCTCTTATGAAATAGTGAACAGCGGCAACATCGATTTATTCAAGAAAAAGTTAGATAAACACTTTAAGGAAATTGGACTGTGAACTTCAACTCATACCGAATCTTACTTTATTAAAACGATAGAATTAGATAAGGTGAAATCAAACGAACAATTGAGATCATTTGGTAAATGTTAAAAGTTCATCTTAAAAGAATTTGGGCGCCGAACTTATATTGAACAGTTTTAATGTTTACCCCTTAGAGGTAAATTTACCGCAAATGTTTACCGCTGTTCTAGCGCTCTAAGTCGGTGGTCGCATTGATCACACTATCATCTTAATTTGTAAAAATAGCTTTGATGTTCACCGCTTGGAGGGTTATTTCTAACGTTCTGAGCCGGTGACATCATCGATCACACTATCATAATACTTTGTATTAACAATTTTGATATCCACCACTTAGAGGGTTATTTCTAACGTTCTAAGCCGGTGACCTCATCGATCACACTTTCGTTCTTAAATTTGTAATAACAGTTGAGTCCACCACTTAGAGGTTATTCAACATTTCTAAGCCAGGACATCAGTCGATCACACTACAATTAATATTTTTGTAAATTAACAGTTTTGCTGGTTCACCGTTTAGAGGGTTAATTATAACGTTCTAAGCCGGTGACCTCATTTTCCCTCAGACTAGCCTTGAGTGGACTGTAAAGTCTTTGCTAGTCGGTGTTCTGTAGTTCTGTAGTTCTTATTATTATTATTATTATTATTATTATTATTATTATTATTATTATTATTATTATTATTATTATTATTATTATTATTATTATTATTATTATTATTATTATTATTATTATTATTATTATTATTATTAAGCTATCTAACTCCCACACAGTAATACAACCTAAAACTTAAAAAAAAAGAAAAAGGTTATCAAGTTTATCGTTTAATTCAGAGATTTTGTATGACTTAATATTAGCGAAAAGAGTCATTTTTATGAGCAATAATTCTCAGTAATAAGATCCGAAATTTCACTGATAACAATTGTTATGTATAAATAAAGCTGTCGGCTCGTTTATCCTCCTTTATGGGGTATTGATTCTTATATAGGTAGATAAAGTATGTCGATGAGAAAAGTTTGGATAGTAGATGCGTAAAATATAACTAGATGGTAGACAGAGTAGATATACGTAAAATATATTAATAATAGATGCATAAAAGGAACATTGATAAGTAAGTGGGAGGTAAGTAGATTAAAATACGAAAATAGCAAAATACAAAAATACAATTGAAGAAGACTATTTCCGTTATCCGATAATTCAGACGAAAAAAAAATAACTTCAAATGTGTTTTATTTTTGTTGTTTCTTTTATTTACTGAACTTTTTTAGGCAGCATAATACAGAGAGAGAGAGAGAGAGAGAGAGAGAGAGAGAGAGAGAGAGAGAGAGAGAGAGAGAGAGAGAGAGAGAGAGAGAGAGAGATAGAGAGAGAGATAGAGATAGAGATAGAGATAGAGATAGAGATGAGATGGAGATGGAGATGGAGATGGAGATGGAGATGGAGATGGAGATGGAGATGGAGATGGAGATGGAGATGGAGATGGAGATAGAGATAGAGATAGAGAGATAGAGAGAGAGAGAGATGGGTCAAGGTCAGGATGAAAATGGGAATCTCTAACCTTCCTTTCTCTCCCTGAAAAGGAGTCAGTTGGGGGTTCGATTCGATGAGGTACGAAGGAGAAATAGATAGGTCTTATAACAAAAAAAACATCAAAATTGAGTCTTATATATTAGTTACCTAAGGCACATATTTGTTTTTTATTTTTGCTTTTTAGGTGTGGATTATAAAACTTGTCTATTACGCCATTCATATTTTCATGTGCATAAAAGATTAGTTTTCAAACATATATTATTAATCAACTGGAAATGGTATCTCAAATATCCGCTTATCCGCACTGAGAGAAATGTATATTTACATTAAATATAAATATTTTATTATCAAATGAAATATTTTTTTAAAA
>JABUQX010013082.1:0-7500 GCA_015478945.1 Trachelipus rathkii | reverse complement strand
AAAATATATATATATATATATATATATATATATATATATATATATATATATATATATATATATATATATATATATATATATATATATATATATATATATATACATATATATATATGATATATATAGAGATTTGTATAGAATCGTATATATATATATTGTTATATATATATACTATATATATATATATGTTATTATTATATATATATATATATATATATATATATTATAAAGAAATGAATCGCAGTCGGATTTGCAATCGGCACTTTTGACTGGTATCGGAATCGGAATCGGCATCGGCTGGAAATTTGAATCGTCCCATCACTAATATATATATATATATATATATATATATATATATATATATATATATATATATATATATATATATATATATATATATATATATATATATATATATATATACATATATATATATATATATATATATATATATATATATATATATATATATATATATATATATATATATATATATATATATATATATATATATATATAAGTCCCCCAAATTCTATTTGTATATTTGTGTATCATATCCATTTATGTACGTGAGTTCGAACTCATAATAGAAAAAAATATATTGAGTATCACATCATGTAGGTACGAGGGTTCAAACCCTAAATGGATGTAAAGTTTGAGTATCATATCATGTCTGTGGGCACAGGTTCGAACCCTAAATTGAAGTATAGTTCAAGAATTACATCAACTTGGGTATACTTGAGTTCGAACCACAAATAGAAATAAAATTCAACTATCATACCCATGTTTATACGCGGGTTCGAATCCTGAATATAAATAAAGTTCGGTATCATGTCATGTGGGACCTGGGTTCGGGCCCTGAAAATAAAATTGGTATCATATCCATGTGCGTATGTGGGTTCGTAAACTTGATATATACTATATATTATACCTAATAATATATCTCATTATATATATTTTCTTTAATAAAAAAAAGATAATAAAACCTAAATGTCATCACTATATATATATATATATATATTATATATATAAACTATAAGACTAATTTATGAGTAACTTATATATATTTGTCATTCACAATCGTTGTGAAACACATTCTCTAAACCGTTGGAGATAATATAATATATATAACTTTTTGGAATATTAAATCTCATATATGCTTAAATATTGCAGTGACCTCTGGAGAAACATTATGAGCCCACAGGCAAAAAAAATTCAACACATACATGTTCAAAATCGCTAATGGCACCTTTGCTGCTAGATAATGGGATTGTTTACTCTTCAATTGGACTATATCAATACTCCTACTCTCCAGATAAGTATATAAAAATTCAATTGTTCTTATACACACTAACGGTAGTATACGGGCTTAGTTACATTAAATCTCCATTGTGTCTCTCGAGGAGCCTCCTTCGTCAGTATATTGGGAGTCATTTGATTGACTTGAAGATTAATGCAATAAGAAACATGTTAAACAACCAGAATCGCTAGTTAACTGTGTATACCACCAGTGTTAAATAATATGTATTAACTGACAGAAGTGTATAATTACCAATAATACAAGCGCAAACACCTTTCTTACATAATCTCTTTATAAACTAAATCTTGAGTATCAATTATCGATACAAATTGTATTTCTCATAGAAAGATTAAGTGTGTTCTTATTAATTAATTTTTTGTCAATTATTTACATTAATTTATTTTTTATAAACCTATACAAATGTAGCCAAAACAATTCTCTCATCATTAATGTGAGATTAAAGAAATGGGCAAAATACAATGCCTCGTTAATCTACATAAAATTTAATATTTTATTTTCGTTTTTAATAAAGCTTGTATATTGACATTATTATTCAACTGTCGTTGTACTCACAGTGTGTTATATGATATCTTACATAGTTTATAGTTTCAAAAATGCATCCCAATTTTAAGACTAATCTATATCACGAAAATCCACAAGAAATAGAGCTTGCTTCCTGTTCCTACCTTTGCAACTAAGGTTACCCTTTTCAGTTAAATCACCATGTTATCATATCTTCCACTTCGCTGTGTTACCACAATCGCTTCGCCATAAACTTTCTGACTGTTTTAATACGTCAAGGTATATTGATATACTCCTGGCAAATCCCTCTATAGTTATTAACATGACTGAGTGAGGGCATTGACCAGCACAGCATTTCAGAAACCCGCGTAAAGTATCACTAACATTATTTCACTGAGCAATAACCTTAAGACAACCTCATCTCAGTGTTACCTGAGATTAATTTCCACAAATCATTCTTAAAATGTTTACGAACTTACCTGCATGTTGAAGCCCAAAAACTTAGAATAATTAGCTGAGGCTTATTTACATTAAAACATTCTAACCAGAAATAACATTTTTAAAGTTCACGTATTATCCCTTAAGTTAAATATAATAAAATTTTTAATGAAAATTACCAAAACTTCTTAACATAGTATTTTTCTAGACATCTTCTAATAATATTAATCTAGCACTCATAAGACTTTCCAAACAATTGTTAGAATCGAAAACTTCCGAAGATGTCCAATTTAGGTTTACGGACGTAAGAAACCTGTGTCATCTAAATAAAATATATAAATATGCCTGTTGACTTTTCTTCGCAATTAAACTATAGGATTTATATTTTTTAAGGAATATAAAATGAATATACTGTATTAAACAAAAATGAGTCCGAAGTAATAAAGGAAATAAAATTAAATAATAATTAAATAATAAATAATATAAGCACAATAATAAATGCTTAATTTAATAATTATAATTAGTACCACTTCTAAACAATAAAATGTTTAATTAATTATTTAGGATACTTTTCATCCCTGCCAGTGAAAATACTTATGTTTATTCAAAAGAAAACTGTTAGAATTTTTGACAATTTTTTTTATTTATGTTAGTATTTAAAAATTTGTTTCATTAATTCATATCCATTTCTATTAAATGCTGTCTAATATTGTATATCTAAGATAAGTTAATCTACTTTAATATTTGACTTGATTTCGTTACATAAAGAAAGTAAAATTTAAATGTTGTATTTCACTTATATATTAACTAAAAATTTATTGAATTTATATAATTTCCTTTATAGTTGTATTATAATTTACCATGACTGAAAATGATTTATTTATAAAGTTCCTTGCCTTTATAATGACTGAGAAAAAAAATTTCGCCTCTAAAATAGTCTTCAGCGACAAATCTTATGAAGAAATGTGAAGATCGCTGTATTCTGGAATATTCATTATCGATATCTGGCGCTCAATTTGATTGCTGGAAAGATGTGAACATCTTATTAATAATATGTATATAGAATATAATGTGTCTAAAACGCAATCTAGATCCGTTAAACAAATTTAGAGTGAATTTACCTTTAATATTAATATTATTTCATTTTTAATGGTCCGCTTTTGACAATTTGTCCGGAATGACATTTGTATTTTTTTTATATATTTTTTATTTTAATAATAATATTTTAATTAATTTAATTTATAAATATATATTATTAATATAGTAATATAATATATATATATATTATATATATATATATAGATAATAAATATAAATGTATAATATATTATATTAATTATAATTAATATATTTATTAATAGTAATATATATTAATGATATATATTATATATTATAATATATATTATATATCTAGCATATTAATTAATAGATAATAATTAATATAATTGTAAATTGTATCCGAAGACTGACGATTATTTAGAGCAGGCCGCCAGTATAAAATAATAAAAACTGTGTAAGTGATAATGTTTTAATCATTTATCAAATCTTGGTCTAAGTAATCTTCTTTTCCAGCGTCAGATATGCAATAGGATGCAAATTGACCTGGAAAACATAAGCATTCTCTGTAAATGCCACTTGATAACGTAACGAGAGGGCTATGATTATATTTCACGGTCACGGCACAGAATTTGTAGAAACTGTATTCATGTGACTTAGTCTGAGGATAATTTAGTCATAACATCACCTCACAAGGCTATGGCGTATACAATGCATGAACCTCACTAAAGTTTCCTTATTATTCACTAATCTGGCGTTTATAACTAATGAAAATTAATTTTAGGTTTACAGATTACAGGTTAAGTTAGGTTAGCTGGTTTAGGTTAAATTAGGTACCTCGGTAGTCACAGTACAGTTTTTACAAATTTGCCAAATTCTTATATAACTAATTTATAATATATATATATATATTATATATATATATTATATATATTATATTATGAGTATAATATATATATATATATAAAAGTATATATATATAGATAATATATATATCGTATAATTAGGATATGATATATATATATATATACTATATATATATATTAACTATATATTTATATAATATATATGTATAATATATTATATATAATTAATAAATATATTTATATATACTATAAATATATATATATTTATATATAATATAATATATTGATAAATATATATACTATATTATATATATATAATATTATAATAATAATTATATTAATTAATATATTTTATATTAATAATTATATAATGATAATATATTATTGATTATATATATATATATTATATTTATTTATATTATATATATATTATATTTATTAATATTATATTATAATATATTATGAATATTATATAATATATAATATATGTATATATTTATATTATAATTATTATTATATATATATTATTTATATATATAGTATATTTATATATAAAATTTATATTTAATATTTTTATTATATATATAATATATATATTATAGATAGTTAATATTACTATATTAATATAATAATAACTAATAATAAAATCATTACTTATTATTATTTTATTGTTTGTATTTACTCATCGCTACCAGGACGGTGGTATTTTTAATTAGTGTTTTATTAGTATGTGGATAAACTGAAAATAAAAAATAAATATCGTCCGTATATTATATAATATCATTTCAATATTATGATAATGATATTATAATAATATTATATAAGTTATAAGTATATAATAATTTAAACTATTTTATTATATGACTAGTTATTATTATATATTACTATTATTATTATATTATATTTATTATAGTTTATATATATATTATAAAACAATAGTGGTGGTGTGTTTTTCGTGTGTTATTTTCCAATGACAATCATAAGATTGGTTGTGACACTTCCATACATAGTTGCCTTTTGTGTAGTAAGGTTTCATTTATACAGCTGGATTCTTTCTGACTAATTATTATTCTCCTAGTCTTTAGAACTATTCTAATAAAGGTGTATTACATGATGTCCTTAGGCCCATAAGAATACATTTGGCGGTACACTAATATTAGGGGATTTTTATCTTATAACTTCTTATTCATCTTCAGCGTATGCAACCGAGGCCTCTCCGCAAAAGACTTGCTTAAAAAATCGTGAGTTATCTTATCACTATACCTTCCGTAATTGTATAAATGTATACGATACTCCCTGTTATTATACGACAATTTATTAACTTATATAGAGAAAAAATCATTCCATTTAAAATGTAAATTCAAATTTGCAAGAAAATATACTGATAGAAATTATTATAAACATACTTTAACTCACAAATTTTAGTTTGACAATTTAACTAATACTATTTTATTTTAAGTCTATGTATATATATATTTATTATAATATATTATATATATATATATATATTAAATTATATAATATATATATATATATATATATAGTGATATTATGTGAATACATTAATTTGTATTATTAACTCATATAAATTATATGTTTTACAATATCTACAAATATTAACTTGAATAATGTTCAGTTTATATTGGTGAGTTATATTAATATAGTAGCTTATATATATATATTTTAATTTATTTTTTAGATGTGAGTATATGTATAATAATATTATATAGTGAAAGATTATGAATATATATATTTTATATTTGAAAGTTTATATAAAGTATCTGGTTATGAGTATTCTTATATTTAGCTCTTAACTCTTTAAACTAAATTCTTGACATACTTAAATTATAATCAATTATAAATTTGAAAACTGGTATAGATTATTCTTTAGCTATATATTAAATATTTATTATCATAATTATTATATAATAATATTAAAATGAATAACACCTTTATCTTTTTATAAATAAATAAAATAAATAAATAATTGTAATGGTATATTTACATATTTTAAAAATTTCTACTATAAATTTTAATTGTGACCTTTCTTGGAATTAATATAGTATATACTTGTTTTGAATATTAAAGATAATGAATTTTTGCGAATTACTATATCCTTCACCATCTTGAAGACTATATATAAATATATATATCTATAATATTATATATAATATATAATGTTATATAATGTCTAGTATAAATATAGTTAGTGGTGCAAATTAAATTTAATTATATATATAATATATACTATATGTTTATAAATATAATCTATATCTATCATAAAGTTATTATAACTATATTTTTGTAGTATTTACCATGGACAAATTATAATATAGATATTGAAATTCTCTTGCTACCTATTAATCATAATAAGCCTTGCATAATAATAAATTAATGATAAAAAAAATATATATCATATTATATAATATAAATTGATATTTTCATTAATAATTAATAATGTTTTGTTTCATAGTCAAATATAGAAAATGATAAATGTACGAAATTAGGAATACCAAATATTAACTAAACAAAGAATAATGACCAAAATTTCTAGAAGGGAAACATCTTTTCGGGCTTTAAAGATATTAATCATGAGAAGACGAGCTTTCTTGAAATTCATCATATAGCTCTATGTTCATGTAAATATTATATGGTATTATTGCAATACTATACTGAAGTGTAAAAATTTAGTATAGCTGTAAATTAGATACTTAAAGAAGAAAATATTTCTTAATATCTGGACCTGTAAGGCATTAAGTTACAGAACTACTTAAAACTTGTCCAAGGAAAATGAAATAAAAAGCAATGAAAATATAATTGATATTAACCGCATTTCGTAAAACTCTTTTTGTATTTATATGATTTTGATTAATATATTTAGCATTATTTCTGTACCTCAAAATGTTTTGCTTTTTGTTTTTAATTATAGTGCTAAAATTTGTGAATAGTCCAATGATATATGGATGTATTATAAAATCATGCATATTTTAATACTATTCATATGTTGAGCATATTTTTTACTGTCTTCTGGCATGCTCTTAGTGCAAATTGATTAGTTGTGCTAAACTATTGTAATGTGTAACTATACTGTTTGATATATATAAAATATAACGTAATTTAATTATTTATATAATATATTATCATATTCCAAAGTCGATTTTCAAAATGTTTTTATTTTAATAGTATTTTAGATCATATTTTAAAACTAAAAATCAAAAATATTAAAATAATTAATGTTTAATATTTCTGAGTCTGATTTCTGTGAGTTATATTTTATTTCGTTGTAAAAAAATGTGTTATGAAAATTTATGGTTTCTA
>JABUQX010013081.1:52500-61369 GCA_015478945.1 Trachelipus rathkii | reverse complement strand
GCCTTGGGATATTCAAGCGCGCACCACGCAAGTCTCCCCTAGTTCCTGAGGGCGGAAAACCATAAATCAGTTAGATAGGAAAGTATATCGTCAGTAGACCTCGAGCGCCGAAAGCCGTACTGGCGATCGGAAAGAACTGAATAAGACTCCAGATGATCTAAGAAATGAGAGTTGAGTAGGGTTTCAAAGATCTTAGATAGAATACAAGTGAGAGCTATAGGGCGATAGTTAGAAGGATCAGAGCGGCTTCCTTTTTTCGGAACAGGTTGGACATGTGCGTGCTTCCAACACTGAGGGAAAGTATTAGTATGGTAGAGCACTCGCTTGGCAAGCGAGAGGGCCCGGGTTCGAGACTGGGTGGAGCGAGAGAACGTGAGCTATTCTCTATAAACTCTAGCTTCGTGTCACTCAGATGTTAATGAGTACATTGGTAGTGTGCCTTGCTACTAATGGGAAAGCTTCCCGGCATCCGCGATAGGCTTGGCCAGCCAGCGGAATAGTCGTTAGGCCTGTGGAACCCAAGGACCTTTCTCCATGGGTCCCACTGACAGGTCGTATGACCTTCCTATCTAACCTTTATATATATATATATATATATATATATATATATATGAGAGCAGTACTCCATACAAGGGCGGATGAGGCCCTTGTATAGCTGGAGCAACTGAGAAGAGAAAAAAAAGTCTCGCAGCCTAAACAGAACTCCCAGTTTCTTAGAGGCCGCCCTAGCAACCGTTGTGATGTGAGGTTTCCAAGACAGTTTTTTGTTTATGTTGAGGCCAAGGATGTTTATATTGTCAACAGGAGAGACGAGAGAACCGTCGAAAGTGATAGGAAAGTTAGAAGGTGTCTTAGAGAGGGAGATTTGTAGAAGTTGGGTTTTTAAGGAATTGAATTTCACAAGGTTGAGACGACCCCACCCGGAAATTCTATCCAGGTCAGCGAGAATAGAATCGGAAAGATTAAGACGAGAGGCAATTCTAGAAGTAAAAGAGGGAGCAGAATTGAAATGTGTTGAAGAATGAAGGGTCGAGTCATCGGCATACGAGTGGATAGAGTTAGTGTGCAGGTGAGAAGATCATTAATGAAAAGTAGAAATAACGTAGAAGATAAGACAGAACACTGAGGAACACCACTATTGACAGAAAAAGAAGAAGAAGTCGCCCCATCAACAACAGCCGATATTGAGCGATTTGAAAGGAAACTAGACATAAGTAAGCAAAGAGAAGGAGGAAACCTAAAGGAGGGGAGCTTGGAGAGCAGTGACGCGTGCCATACCCGGTCAAATGCCTTGGATATGTCAAGCGCCACCACGCAAGTCTCCCCGTAGTTCCTGAGGGCGGAAAACCATAAATCAGTTAGATAGGAAAGTATATCGTCAGTAGACCTCGAGCACCGAAAGCCGTACTGGCGATCGGAAAGAAGTGAATAAGATTCCAGATGATCTAAGAAATGAGAGTTGAGAAGGGTTTAAAAGATCTTAGATAGAATACAAGTGAGAGCTATAGGGCGATAGTTAGAAGGATCAGAGCGGCTTCGTTTTTTCGGAACAGGTTGGACATGTGCGTGCTTCCAACACTGAGGGAAAGTATTAGTATATATATGCGCTCCTAGCTTGGCAAGCGAGAGGGCCCGGGTTCGAGACTGGGTGGAGCGAGAGAACGTGAGCTATTCTCTATAAACTCTAGCTTCGTGTCACTCAGATGTTAATGAGTACATTGGTAGTGTGCCTTGCTACTAATGGGAAAGCTTCCCGGCATCCGCGATAGGCTTGGCCAGCCAGCGGAATAGTCGTTAGGCCTGTGGAGGAACCCAAGGACCTTTCTCCATGGGTCCCACTGACAGGTCGTATGACCTTACTATCTAACCCTATCTAAAAGCCGGGTGAAACCAGAGCCCCCCCCAGATATGAGAGCAGTACTCCATACAAGGGCGGATGAGGCCCCTGTATAGCTGGAGCAACTGAGAAGAGGAAAAAAAGTATCGCAGCCTAAACAGAACTCCCAGTTTCTTAGAGGCCGCCCTAGCAACCGTTGTGATGTGAGGTTTCCAAGACAGTTTTTTGTTTATGTTGAGGCCAAGAATGTCCATATTGTCAACGGAGAGACGAGAGAAACCGTCGAAAGTGATAGGTAAAGTTAACAGGTGTCTTTAGAGAGGGAGATTTGTAGAAGTTGGGTTTTTAAGGAATTGAATTTCACAAGGTTGAGACGACCCCACCCGGAATTTCTATCCAGTCAGCGAGAATAGAATCGGAAAGATTAAAGATAGAGGCAATCCTAGAAGTAAAAGAGGGAGCAGAATTGAAATATGTTGAAGAATGAAGGGTCGAGTCATCGGCATACGAAAGGATAGAGTTAGTGTGCAGGTGAGAAGATTATTAATGAAAAGTAGAAATAACGTTGAAGATAAGACAGAACCCTGAGGAACACGCACTATGACAGAAAAGAAAAGAAGTCGCCCATCAACAACAGCCGATATTGACCGATTTGAAAGAAAACTAGACTATAATAAGCAAAGAGAACGAGGGAAACCTAAAGGAGGGGAGCTTGGAGAGCAATGTGGCGCGTGCCATACCCGGTCAAAATGCCTTGGATATGTAAGTCGCACCACGCAAGTCTCCATGTAGTTCCTGAGGGCGAAAACCATAAATCAGTTAGATAGGAAAGTATATCGTCAGTAGACCTCGAGCGCCGAAAGCCTTACTGGCGATCGGAAAGAACTGAATAAGACTCCAGATGATCTAAGAAATGAGAGTTGAGTAGGGTTTCAAAGATCTTAGATAGAATAAAAGTTAGAGCTTATAGAGCGCTAGTTAGCAAGGATCAGAAGCGGCTTCGTTTTTCGGAAGCAGGTTTGGACATGTGCGTTGCTTCTAAAAGTGCCCGGTAGCTCAATGGTAGAGCACTCGCTTGGCTAGCGAGAGGGCCCGGGTTCAAGACTGGGTGGAGCGAGAGAACGTGAGCTATTCTCTATAAACTCTAGCTTCGTCTCACTCAGACGTTAATGAGTACATTGGTAGTGTGCCTTGCTACTAATGGGAAAGCTTCCCGGCATCCGCGATAGGCCTGGCCAGCCAGCGGAATAGTTGTTAGGCCCATGGAACCCAAGGACCTTTCTCGATGGGTCCCACTGAACGGTCGTATGACTTCCTGGTGAGGATGTTATATAGTATATTATATATATAATATATATATATCTATATATATATATATAAATATATATATATTATATATATTAATATATATATATATATAATATACTATATTTATATATATATATATATATATATTATATATATATAATATATATATATATATATATATATATATATATATATATATATATATATATTTATATATATTATAAATTTTTCTTTTATATCTACATTTGTGTATTTTTCCAGCTAAATATATATATATATACTATATATATAAAGATCTGTTATTTTACTGAAATCATAATAGGTAATTAACAATTAAAATTTATTATTTAAAAGATACATTTACGAAATTTTTAATATTTATATTTTTATAAATTTATAAAATAATATATATATATATATATATATATATATATATATATATATATATATATATATATATATATATATATATATATCTTCGGCCTCCTTTTTTCATCTAATTCTACCCTGGACGATTCTGGCATCCCTCCTACTCCTACTCCTCCTCTCGGGTTTCCCATGTCTTTACTGTGATTACAACATGATCGTGGTGCATGGGATTCCTGAGATCTATGAACGCCAGGAAGGCTAGTGGCCCGGATGGCATTCCTTCCCGTGTTTTGAGGAGTGTGCTTCTGAGCTAGCGCCTGTCCTCGTTCAACTCTACTCTCTATGTCTTAATACTAATACTTTTCCTCAGTGCTGGAAGCGTGCACATGTCCAACCGAACCCGAGAAAAGGTAGCCGCTCTGATCCTTCAAACTATCGCCCACATAGCTCTCACTTGTATTCTCTCTAAAATCTTGTAACTCTTTCTTAACTCTTCATATCCTGGATGATCTGGAAGTCTCTTCCCTTCTTTCCAGATCATCAGTATGTGCTTTCGTCGCTCAAGGTCAACCGGGGGGGGGGTGGTGACATACTTTCCTAATCTAACTGATTTATGGTCTTCTGCCCTTAGAGACTACGGGGAGACTTCCGTGGTGGCGCTTGACATATCCAAAGCTTTTGACCGGTTTGGCACGCGTCACTGCTGTCCTAAGCTCCTTTATTTGGGTTTCCTCTTGTTTCCTTTGGTTCTCTTGTCTAGTTTTCTCTCCGATCGCTCTATATCAGCAATCGTTGATGGAGCGACCTCTTCCTCCTTTTCTGTTAATTGTGTGGTGTTCCGCAAAGTTCTGTTCTATCTCCAACTTTATTCCTACTTTCTTATCAACGATCTCCTCACCTGTACTTCGCAACTCTGTTCATCTCTTTTATGCGGATGACTGCAACCTTCCACTCTTCTTCCTCCAATCTGGCTTCCCTCTATTGCTTCTAGAGTAACCTCTCCTGCTTCAGCTTTTCCGATTCTATCCTTGTCGATCTGGATGGGATTTCCTGGTGGTCACCGCAACCATGTAAAATTCAACTCTTTAAAACTCAACTTCTCTACATCTCCCTCTCAAAAACACCTCCCAACTTTTCCTATTTCCTTCGACGGCTCTAACGTCTCTCCTGTGAATAAATAACATTCTTGGTCTTAATTAAACATAAACAACTACAATTATCTTGGAACCTCTATTTCAATGGGTTTCTAAGGTGGCGCTCAGAGAAACTGCGGGCGTTCCTGTTCAGGTTGCGGGGAATTTTTTTCCTCTGCAACAGCCTCCTCAGTTATTAGGGGTTTACTTCGCCCTTGCATAGAATACTGTTCTCCACATTTGGGGGGGGGGCTCCGGCTCCACCCTTCTATTGGATAGAGTTGAGTCTAAAGCTAAGAGACTAATAAACTGTCCCCTACTTTCAAACTCTCTTGACCCTCTATTTCTCGGCGACGTGACGTTGGCTGCACTATCTTTTTTCTATAGGTATAACCTCGGTAGATATATATATATATATATATATATATATATTATATATATATATATATATATATATATTATATTATATATATATATATATATATATATATATATATATATATATATATTATATATTTATATATATATATATATAATATATATATATATATACAGTATACCACCATTCCATATGTTTGCCCGCCTCCCCTCCATCACCAAGAACCTCCATTATTTTATAGAATTTCTCCCATTTTTATTGTCTTAATGTTTTAAGTGTAACGTAGTTTTTTAATTTAGGGGTGATTCCTATGTTTTTATATTCTCTGTGGTTATACAGATTTTAAATACATATATATATATATATATATATATATATATATTATTTATATATATATATATATATATATATATAATATATATATATATATTATATATATATATATATATATATATATATATATAATATATATATTATATATATATATATATATATATTATATATATATATATATTATATATATATATATATATATATATATATATATATATAAAGGGTAAAAATCTCAAATTGTCCGATATTTTATATCTAAAAGTATCGATAATATTGTGTGAAGCTCGATAACAAATTTCTCGTCCGATATTTTACATCTAAAAGTATCGATAATATTGTGTGAAACTCGACTACAAATTGTCCTGATAAGTGACATAATGTCCTGATAATTTATGAAAATGCGTTTCTGTCCCGATGAGTGGGGTGGAAAAAGAAATGTCCTAATAACGTAAGCAAGCCGCGTATGTGTGTGTGTGTGTGTTTGTTTGTTGTGTGGGCGCAATTCAGAGGGTTCTTTGGGTGGGCTGTGTATGGTCGATTGTGTGTGTTTTGTTTGTGAGGCTGTCTGTTTGAATGACTGGACAGAGAAGATGTAGGGGTGGGCGTAGGCTGGGGTTCTCTATTGACTTTGCTAACGTTCGTGGCCTCAAAGCTAACCATGAATCTGTGGAATATCACCTCGCTAACTCTCTACCTAACGTTTTATTACTGTCTGAGACCCTAGCCAGGGATTCTTTTCAAATAAACTTAATATCTCCAACTTACCTTTTCTTATAATTCTCAGACTAAATGGTGGAGTTGTGCCTATATACCATTAACACCTGTAACACGTCTTGAAAATCTTGAATCTCCTAATTTCGATGTTCTTTGTGGCTTAAAATCTTTCTCCCTACTACTACCATTATCTTTGTGTTTTTGTGCTACTGTTCTCCTAACAGAACAGATTTTCACGACTTTTTTGAATATCCTACTACTTCTCATGAGACTGTTACTTCTTCCCATATGCTGAGATCATCTATTTAGGTGATTTCAACGTACATCCCACTGAGTGGTTGGGCTTCTCTCATACTGATACAGGAGGGGAGGAGGCCAAAATCAGTATTCTAAACGATCTGGAACAGTTAATTAAAGACCTACACACATACCAGATCGTCCTAACCAATTCTTGAAACACGCTTGATTTATGTTTCACCACTACTCCCTTCTCGATATAAATACAGCCATTTTCCCCTCCTATGCGTAACTCTGACCAATCTTGTAGGTCTTAATTTTAAAACTTTTTTCTCCAGGCAGCTCCACATGCCCAAACGTACTTTCTGCACTTTAATCTGGTATTGGGGGGCGTTGCGTCGTTTCTTTGCAAACTATGCTTGGAGTGAATCTTGCTTTGACTCGGAGGACGCTTCGGTCACCGCTGAAAAGGTAGGGGCCGTAATCGTTGAGGGTATGAGCGGGTTCATTCCATCTTCAACTAATTTTTTCTCCACAAAATCCATGGTTCGGATATAGAATGTTCTCGCTCCATTCAGGAGAGAGACTTGCGTATCGGGCTATGGAAAACTCTCGTTCTCGCTTTTCAACTCTTATAAATTTCATTCTGCTCGGATCGTTGCAGGCTATTATTCGACAGGCTAGCGCGCTTTCCCTAAAGAAAGTGGACAACCTACTTGCTCTCCTAACCTGATAAAACTTTCTGGCCTCTTGCCAAAAAACATCTCTAATAACTTTTGTAAATCTGCCTTTCCTCCACTTATTCGCTCTGACGGTTCTGTAGCTAACTCTCCTACTGAAAAGGCTAATCTCTTCGGCCTCCTTATATCATCTAATTCAACCCTGGACGATTCAGGAACATCCTGCCTCCTGCTTTCTTCTCCTCTCAGGTTTCCCATGTCTTTACCTGTGATTACGCATGATCGGGTGCATGGAATTCTGAGATCTATGAGTTTTCAGGAAGGCTAGTTGGGCCGGATGGCATTCCTCGCCGCGTGTCTAAGGGACTGTGGCTTCGAGCTAGCCGGCCTGTTCCTCGGTATCAACTCTAGCTCTCTATGCCTTAATACTTGTACATTTCCTCAGTGCTGGAAGCGCGCATATGTCAACCAATCCCGAAAAAGGGCGCGCTCTGATCCTTCTAACTATCGTCCATAGCTCTCACTTGTATTCTATCTAAGATCTTGAATCTTTTCTTTTAACTCTCATTTCCTGGATCATCTGGAGTCTCATTCCCTTCTTTCCGATGGCCAGTACGGCTTTGACGCTCGAGGTCAACTGGTGACATACTATCCTATTTACTGTTATGGTTTCTGCCCTAGGGATAATGGGGAGTTTGGTGGTGGCATCGAATATATCAAAGGCCTTTTTGATCGAGTATGGCATGCGTCGCTAGCTCTCTAAGCTCCCTTCCTTTGGGTTTCCCCTTCCTTTGCTTACTCTTGCCAAGTTTTCTCTCTGGTCGCTCCATATCAGCACTCGTTGATGGAGCGACTTCTTCCTCCTTTCCTGTTAATTGTGGTGTTCTGCAAGGTTCTGTTTAATTTTTTATATTTTATTCTTACTTTTCATCAACGATCTCCTCAGCTGTACTTCTAACTCTGTTCACTCTTATGCCAATGACTCAACTCTCCATTCTTCCACTCATTTCAAATCTGCTCCCTCTTTTGCATCTAGAGTTGCCTCTCGTCTTCAGCTTTCCGATTCTATTCTTGCCGACCTGGATGGGATTTCCCGGTGGGCCGCCGCAACCTTGTGAAATTAAACTCTTTGAAAACTCAACTGCATTATCTTCTCCTCTCAAAAAACACCTCCCAACTTTCCTATTTTTTCGACGGTTCTAACGTCTCACCTGTTGACAACATAAACATTCTTGGTCTGAACATAAACAAAAAATTATCTTGGAAACCTCATATCACAACGGTTGCTAAGGTGGCCTCAAAGAAACTGGGAGTTCTGTTCAGGTTGCGGGAATATTTTTCTTCTGCACAGCTACTCCAGTTATATAAGGGCCTTATTCGCCCTTGTTTGGAGTACTGTTCTCACATCTGGGGGGGCTCCGGCTCCACCCTTCTATTGGAAAGAGTTGAGTCTAAAGCTAAGAGACTAATAAACTGTCCCTACTTTCCAGCTCATTTGACCCTCTATCTCTGCTACGTGACGTTGCGGACTATCTCTTTCCTATAGGTACTACAACGGTAGATGCTCAGGGGAGTTGGCCACTCGCATTCCACCTCCATTGCGTCGCCCTCGAAATACAAGGGGTGCCATGCTCTCGCATGAATTTTGCGTGAGAATATTGGAGACTCAAGGCTCGTTCGTTGTGGTGCCTCCTTCTTTTCAACCACTTCTGTTCTGTGGAACTCCTTGCCATCTTCTGTTTTTCCTACTGTATTTAATCTTCCTCTCTTTAAAGCCCACGTCTGCGCTCACTTGAGAGATTTGCGTTAGGCTTGGGCTTGGGTGGGTTTTCCTGTATTTTATTTTCTGCCTTCTTGAAAAGGGCCAGCCGTGAGTGGT
>JABUQX010013081.1:0-20000 GCA_015478945.1 Trachelipus rathkii | reverse complement strand
GCTTGCTATTTTGATATATAACTCCATACTGATTGTAAATGAAAATTGATCTGAGAGCATTGCTATGACAGCGGGGTTACTTTAACTCTAGTATTAACCGATATAAGTTATTAAAATGCACTAAAGAAAAGTAATCTGTACGGACTGACGAAATTTTGTATCTGATCACAAATTGTAGATATTTCAAACGTCGTCTGAATAGGGTATTTGCAGTATAGTCTTCGATTTTTAATGTTTTTCAGTATTCGTGAAACACGAGCTTAAGAAGACTATAATCGAGTTAGAAAATTGGCTATTCATCTATGCGAGTAAGTAGGGTATAATTAAATGCAGAAATACTGATTCTTTGCATTAATTTTAGGATATCGCTAAATTTGACACACGCCATACCAAAATGAAGACGATTGAAATATTTTTAGACATTAGTTCGATAGAAAAATTTCAACTAAACGAGCATCTGGAAATTAAAAAAAATTTCACTATGAATTAAACCAAGTAGAACATTTTTCAGGAACATAATTGAATAATATTGTAAAATAGGATAGCGTGGGAGCCACAAAGAATAAACGATTTTTTAAAATTTGTACTTTGATTTAGCAAATGATACATACTACTCAAAAGTTTTTAGTATTTGCGGATTGTCTGCATAACGTAATCGGAAAGTGATCTTCTTTTACATATTACGTCATCAAAACTCACATTTTGAGTCAGTGACTTATAAAAAAAAATTAAAATGTTTTTCGTTCCTATAATAGCCGGACGAGGCGTCTATTAGTTTCCTACTATAATTATAATACCTATAATATTAATTATATTATATACTGATATACTCCTTATGATAAATGTTATATAATCATATACTACTATAAATGTTACTAATATATAATATTATAATTATTTTTCTTCTCACTATTAATTATATTTTATTTATATTACATATATATATATATATCATTCGATCAAAATTTGTATATACTAGCGATACTAATTCAATATCGATATTTCCATTTTCTATGTGTAGTTATATTTTATATATATATATATATATATTTAGTATATATATAGTATATATAAACTCTAATACCATTGTTCTTCGAAACATCAAGTCCTTATTTATATATTCAGTATTATAGATACCTATTGATAATATATACGTACATATACCACCAGGAATATAGAATTACTTAATAAAATAAATATATTACCACCAATATATCGAACCATCTAATAGATGATTTAACCTATATACATATATCCCGATGATAAATTATAATTCTACTATATCCTATATAATTATTTCTTATATATATAACAGGTTTACTATTCCTATTATATATATTATATAATCTATATATATATATATCTATACCTATATCACTTTTTTATATAAGTATTAGGGATCTATATATAATATAAGTTATCTAGATCATATGTATATATATTATATATATATACTCTATATATATATCTCTATATATAAACTACTATATTATATATTATAAAGTATCATATATATTATATATTATATAAATATATAAACTCATATATTTATAATAAGACTATATATATATATATTACTATACCATTAAATTATTATATATGATATTATTATATATATATATATATATGTATATATATATTATAATATATATATATAAAATAATATATATATAACATAATATATATATATATATATATATATATAATATAACTCCCACTTACCATTACCGTAAATTTTCCTAATCGATTCTATTAGTAGTTACTCCACGTTATCTTGCATCATATTATAACTATATAAGTATAATTAATATATATTATTATAATACTATATATTAATACTATATTATATATATATTATGAAGATTATATATATATAATAATACTATATATATATGATATAATTTTATTATATATAATAGTATATATTATATATATATATGTATATATATTATACTATATATCATATAGACTGTTAAATATCTGTCATATTTATATCGTATTAAAGAAGTGTAAATAATGAAGAACATATAATCTGCTGGAGAAAAGATTCTTAGCACTCCGGGTTACCATCTGTGATGAAAAATCGCCTGTTCGCGAATGAGGAAATTATACCGATGCGTATATAAACTGAGTATCTCCAAACCAAAGTTGGATTTAGAATAGTTATAAAGAATCACCTCGCGCAAGGCGAACCAGGTGTCCAGCCTGCATCCTCGTCTTTATAATTTTAGATGTTAAATATTTGCATAATAAATCGCAATTAGAAGATGTAAATAATGAATAATATATGGGAAGATTAAAGAAATTACTTACTGCCCTCTCTGGATTGAACAACCTGCCTGTTGCGGAATGAGGAAATATACCTCCGCCATTTGGCTATAAGAACTTCTGCGCGGCTTCTCTCCAATTGCACTCAAGAGTTGGATTCAAAGAACATTATAGATACGAGCACCGTTATACGCAACATCACCCCAAAGGTTTTTCGCATAGCTCGTATTATTTTTCCTCTTCTTCTTTATATTTTAAGATGTTAAAGTTCTTAGCAATATTAATCGAATTATGACAACTTTCATATAATGGCAAAAGATAAAGAATACTCAGCTTTTGGGACCTTGATAATCCCACCACCTTGTTTGACGAAATGAGGTACAATATATCATTCTCACGTATGCTATAGTCCAACTGAGATGCAATCCTCACTAACCCACAGTTGAATTCAACAGTTATAAAGAACGAGCTCGTTAAGGCGAACAAATAAACCAGGGTGTCCTTTTTTCGGTGGGAGATCGTTTCTCATTTTATTTTATTTTAGATGTAAATCTACTTAACGCCATATTAATTTGATAAGTTTAAATAAGTGTGAAAAAGAAATGAACACTATATCATAGTGGTTATCGAATAGCAGTAATTATTTAGGCCTTCTGGGATGAAACACCGCCGAATGTTGCCGATATATGAGGAAATAATCTTACCGATGCTTAAAAAACTGGGCTATCCTCCAAAGCCCAAAGTGATTCAAGTAACAAGTTATACCCTTATAAGTAAGGAGCTTGCTTACAAGCAGCACACTTTACCGGAGAGTGTGCAGCCTCTGTCCTCATTCCTTCTCCTAGGATATAATTGTAGGTTAGATTTGCTTGAACTCATTAGTCTATATTAAGGAAGAGGGATAGGACCAGGTGGAACCCTGTGATGTTCGCCTTGGACGTGAGCTCGGTTGCTTTATATGTTCTTGTAGTCAACATTGGGTTGGGGATATGCTTAGTTTTGTAGGTGCACCCGTGGTATGATCTGTCCTCATCGCACAGGCGGTGGTTAATCCAGAGAAGGCGTAATTTTTTATCTTTCATTATATGTTCTTTGCCTTTATTTAATCCTTGTAATTTGCGATTATTTATGCAATATTCATCTAAATATAACGAGATGAGGGATCGGAGCAGCGCTGGATACCTGGTGATGTCGCTTGATGAGCTCAGTTGCTTCTTTCCTGTTCTTTGAATCCAACTTTGGTTTGAGGATCTCCGTTGTAGTGCATCGCGGTATATTGCTCCTTCATTTTCCGACAAACTCTCTCAGTCTGTGGTTCAATCGAAGGTCAGTAATTTCTTTATCTCTTATTATATGTTTTTTCTTTATATGCATTTAAACTATAACATATATAGTCTTACTTATTCTATTCATATCTATAAAGTTAAGGGTATATAAGCTCACTATTTATAGGGGTCTTATATTTTTTTCTATATCGTTCTATTAATATAATTTATATACCTAATATTAATGTATTTATTTTAGCATAAAATTATTCATGTAATTTGCTATATTTATGTACATTTATAGTATATAGTATCACCCTATATATATATATATATATATATTCATCAGGTTTTATCATTTATTATATAGTTTTATATTTTATATCTTTAACTATCTAGCGCTTATATGCACATCACTATACTATATATATACTATATATACTATATATTCATATATACTTTCATTACTCACCATTATATATATATATAACTCATATTGATTAAACTAATATTCTATATAACTTATTCACTATATACTTATAAGTGTAATAACTAATATTATACTCACATATAATTATACTATTCCTTTTGTCAAGATATCTGCTAATTATGCTTCTTCCTTATTATATTCATTATTGCTTTACTATAGAATTTTTTATTATAGATATATATATTTTACAGTAATAAATCTTTACTAATACATTCTCATCATATATTTATATAACTATGATTTATACCTATGATATATGCGAGACTATAATGTATAGCTTTTATTACATACTTTATCTACTTTTTAATTTATATTTCTTTCACACAATTCTCAAACTCTTATAATAAATATTTAAATAAATATACTACCTATATACGCCAACCCAACTACCTATAATATATATATATATATATAATATATTTTAGAGATATTACCTATATATTATTATATATATTCCTTACTATACTCAGTCTAATTCTACCCTAAATAGCTATACCTTATTATTAACTACTATATTATAAACGTATATTCTAATTTTACATATTATGACACTATACTATATTATAATTGTTACCGTATATATTATACTACTACTCTCAAATATTCTAAATCACTATTACATACTTATATATTGTAAAATTATTATATCTAATACTAACAATTTCAAGATTTACAGACAATATATCTTTCTTAATATAAACCCTATATAACTATATATAAATAAATCAATACATAATGATATTTTTACAACTATTTCACATTCTTATATATCTATCTATTATTAATTAATACTAATACAATTATTGCTAATATTACTAATAAATATATATTTTGTGATTTTAAATAAGAATATTTACTTTATATAAATGGGTAATATATTATACGCGGACAACATAAATATTACCTATCTCTAGATATAACATGAAAAATCAATTAAATTATCTCAATTAAATAACTAACATTTATAATATATATATACTCATTTTATCCTACGGATCATACTCATATTATACTAAACACATCATATATATTATTAATATAATATATAATGATATGATATAATACTATGATACTTTTTTGTGAATTTACTATATATATCTATATCATCGCAACTTATTTATAGGTCTACTCACTACACATTAGGTATATACTGAACTTATTGTTACTATCACTTATATATTTATCATATTATTATATGATAAACTATGATATTACGCTATAATATTATATCGTTCACCATAATATATTATCAGTAATTATTATCTATATACTAATATATATAATAATATACTTATTTTCTATAACTATATATATATATATATAATATATCATATCAGATAAAATAAATTAGTACTACTACAATATATATATATTACTAAATATCTATAATATGTATTTCCCTGAATGGATCAGTAATATAATTAACGTTAATCACAGTAATTACATATATATTATTTATTATTATATATTGACCTAAATATATATATATTTTATATCTAATATATTTTATAAATATTTATATGTATACTCTATTATTACATATTTAAATAAGTAATTAATATCATAATTATATAATATATATATAATAGATTAACATAATATATGATACATACCCGAATACAATACTTTAATACATATATATATATATTATAGACGTAATTATATATCATGTTAACTATTATAACTAAATGATATATTTAACTTACTATAATATACTAATTATATATATATACACATATTAGGAGCTAATACATTATATTATTATATATATAATATATAAAATTATATTTATATCCTATTTTTTAATATATTATACCTTAATATATATATATCATATATATATACTATACTATATATATAAATATTTGTCACAGAGTCGGACTGGTGTTAGGAGTTTAATAAACCTCCCAATTTCAGGAAGCAGACGATTGCTCCCGAGCAGGAAATAAATTCATTGGATTTTTTTGAAACTCAGGCAAACAGTTGCTCTTAAAATAAGGTTAAAAGTGGTAAATTCCGAGGATTTTGACAATAATTAGTGTCTTAGAAGTTTATAAAGGAGGATGTCCGCATATATTGCCCCAAAATCTTGGGTAGGTATAAATACAATATATAAACAGAATTACGCAAATTTTGAAATTTAGAAAAGATTGATAAAGTTTATGATGTGCTGTTCGGTTAAACTATATAAGTTCAAAATTTTAACTAATTTGCAAAAGTTTTAATGTAAATTACTTGCAAATTGAGTGAAATTTTTTAAGTTGTGAGGACTTAGGAAAGGTATCGTGAAATTTATAAAGAGGATTAATGGGATAGACGGGCAGTGAGAATTATTAGGGCAGCTACGGTACATAGGAAGTTAAGGGTAAAATAACAGATATGAACTACAAATTAATCTAAAGTATTATTATAATACATATGATAGTTGAATGCATTTAGGAAATAGTTTTTTTATATATATATTAATATATATGTATATATTATAAATATATATATCAATATAATAGTACATATATCTAACTAAAACATTTCATTTCATATATATAAATAACATACTACATATATATATTACTATATATCCAATAAAAACTATTATAACTATTTATATATACTCTTTCCACACATAACCGGTTCCGTATTATTATCCTTTGGAGTTTCATGTCAATTATGGTGGAGTATAAATAACAACTATGGCCGGCTTCGTCTAAAATCATAAGATGTTTACCATCTCGCATGTATTACTTTGTCGCTAAAACTCTCAAGATAACTGTACACAAAGTAAAAAACTGACTTAATTATTTGTGCACACTTAGTGTATTAATGAAGATTGTATGGAAATGAACATAAATAATTTTATTTTTTTTTATTTTTTTTTTATATCTCCAAAACTACGATAGGTAGAAGAAAACTAATAACATATATGGATATCAGCTCGATATAAAGATCTTTTTAGGGGGCATGAAAGCACTGCACGGTGGGGAGCAGGGCGGGGGGGGGGAGATCTTTGCAGACGCGGAGTGCGGCGGGGCCGGCGAACACGTGTACTTTCGTGGAAATGAGCGGGGGTTCCGGCAGACATACCCGAGAGTAGAGGGAAATAGTCCTACCTCCGCGCGTCCCCAGGAGGCCGAGAGACCGCCAGGACTACTCTTTGCATCTTTGGTTTATGATTAGCATTCTGGGTATTCTTTTAGTTAGATAGAAACATCTCTTTTCTCCTATACATATTCATACGCTGATTCTAGAATAAGATATGTAGTAGTTTTCCTTGTAGCGTATTGAGTTTTGGAGATTTATAAAAAAAAAACTGAGACAAAATAGTTTTTTCATTTCCTTACAATTTCAAAGCTGATTCCATATATGGTTTATCAGTTTCTTGTACCTATCTAGTTTTCGAGATATCATGCGGGTAAATTCGTTAGTTTCACCATATATTATATACCTAACTATACTACTGGATACCTATATAGGTCTCTACTTTATAGTTTCGATATATGTCTATATGATACTAACGACGCGTACATAATAATATAATATATATGAATATGGTGATACATTTTTACTATATATTTACCTATACATAATACATATTAGGGATAATATATATATGAGTAGTAAAGGATGTTATGTATAGTATAGTGATATATATCTATATTATAGTAAGAGGGGATGTGTATATATATTAAGTTCGTTGATATTATTAGGTTAGGTCTGATTAAGTTAGGATAGGTCAGCAATCTCTGCTTGAGCGATATATTATAATTATTATATATAGACAAGTAGAAATTAATAAATGTATATGATATATATATATATATATGATACTATAATATATACAGTATATATATATATATATATTATTAGTATTTTTATCTTATAATACTATATATATATTTGGAGTAATATAGTGTTTAAAGAAAAATAATGAACGTACAAAGAGAACGGTATATCGCATCATTTAAATAATTAGATTAGGTATTAATATTACTGATATACTGGCTATTTTCGAGTGTGTGTAGTGTGCGGTACACGTGATATGGATTTTGTGGTGTTTTAGTGTTTAGTATAGTACAGCATATATAACTAAGGTGTAATAGGGAAAATTATAGGTATAGGAATAATGACACGAAAAGGAGTGGAACGCACATCCAAGCTTTAATATAAAAACAGATTACTACACTCGCTCTATTTTCGGGTATAATAAAAGAAATTCGTCCTATATTAATATTAATTATTAATATTATTAATTATTATATTACTTTTATATTATTTTATATATAATTATTATATATTTATTATTATTTACTATTATTATTATTCTATTATTATTATTATTTATTTTAATTTATTTTATATATTTAATTATTTATTATTATATTATTATCATTAATCTATTATATTATTAATGATAACTTATTTATTTTTAATTATAAAAATTTCATAAAATTTTTAAATTTATTATTATTAATTATTATTCATTAAATGATTTATTATATTTAATTAATATTAATATATTATTTATATTATTTTATTATTTTTTATTATTATAATCTATTATATTAAATTAATTATTTATTTAATTATTATTATTATATTATATATTTATTTATATTTATATTCATATGTTATTATTATATAATTATTATTTATATAATTATTATGTTAATTATATATTATTATTCATCAATATATTATTTATTAAATTATTATTTATTTTTTTATTTTATTATATGATATTATTATTTATTATGTATTAAAATATTATATTTTATTATTATAATTATTTATATTTTATTATTATTATTATTATTATTATTATTATTAATTATTATTTGTCGACTGGGACAGTTTAGGTACACGTAGAGTATGGGAGTATTATTAATTTAGGAATGTAGGATACAACTTCGGATGCAAAGGATATTATTATTAATTATTAAGCGTAGTATATTATTTGGATAAAGAATTTATGTTTAAATCTTAATTACACTATAATCGTTGGCATCTATTTTTTATTAAGATTATTTTATATGTTGTACCTGTGTGTTATAGGAATATCAAAACATATTTATCTTAGACACTTATATTAATTTATTATTATTATTTAAATATTGTTATTTTATTCCATTATTATTAATTATAATTATTATTATATTATTACTCTTCACTCAGACCTTATTATTATTATCTATTATTTTATGTATTATTATTATTATTATTATTATTTGAGGGTTGATTATTATTATTATTATTAATTTATTATATTATTATTATTATGTGCATTGTTTATCGACAGTATATATTCATTACTATTATTATTAATTATTATATTATTATTTAAATTATTTAATATATATTATTGGTTGAGTATAATTAATTATGTATATGTTATTTTGTCATACAGTTTATTTACTAGGATTGGTTTATATTTATTATTAGTATAAGCCGTCTAGTTGTGGGCGATAAGTTTAATGGTCCGTTATTTTATGATTACAGGGGCACTAATTATGACGACCAAGGATACAACTAAAATAATGGCAGACGCGTAGATAGATCTGGGCCAAAACCAAGTTAAAGTGTTTCTAAAGGCTAGAACAAATTATTTGTGAGACTTAAGATTCTCAAGGTGGAGTACGATAGCGGGAACCGAACATAGCAGTTGCTTAACGCAGGTTCACGAGTCATTTGGGAAAAATCATTCTCACTTGACGCACGAATTTAAGGCTTCAGGAGGTTCCTTTGATACGTCAGGAAGGCTGACTGTCACTTAGTAATCTCTGGACATTCTAAGACTACAAAAACCTACCTTTAGGTACTGAGGGCCGGAATAGGGAAATCGGTAGTAAGGTCAGAGTTGGTTAAGGTGGTTAGGTATTGTCAGTTGTCATTGTTTCAAAGAAAAGTATGGTAGGACGTCCTTCTGGACATCTAACGTGATTAGGGTATGGACAACGGTCGTTTCCTAAGGAGTATTTACTTTTGCTCACTAGGGGTTATTAGAAAGAATTTGTAAAAAGTCTAATTTAATGTGTATTATTATGAGATAAATGAAGGGTAGATTAACTGTCTTTTAATTTGTTTAATTGATTGATTTTAAAATATATAGTAGAATCGACATTTTGTCATATATAAATGACTTACGTAATAGGATCTAGTAAGGTTAGGGATTAACCTCTAGTATAGATATTTAAGAATTATACAGGAAGCATAATAAGGTATGTTATGTTTAATAAGTAAAACTTATTTCTAATCATTTCATTAATTTATTATATATAAACAAACAAAACACTCTATTGTGTCTTTCGGAACGGCTTTGGGTCATTTGTTTTCAACCTTTCTTATTCTCTAGAGGTAGGTTATACTCGTCAGAAGAACAAACCTTGCTCCCGCAAAAAGGATAATCAAAATAAAGGGTCAATATAGCAGAATACGAATGCAAATTCATTGCCACTGGTGGCATTTGAACTGGCATTCCTGGGGGCTCGAGAAATGTGGAGAGGACTAATCACGGATGGTGAACGGGAAGAGAGAGGAAAGGGAAAACAGTAAAAAAGGATCAAGTTAAGGAGAAAAAAATTTTTTTTTTTTTTTGGGGTTTAAATTTTTTTTGTTAATTCTTTTCAATATATATCTACGTGTGATGTTTATCGTGGTAGATTGAAACGTTTTATTGAATGACAAAGATGATTCCGTAATAAGGTGAAAATAATAGAATTAAAATAAATATTTTTTTTTTTGGATAGACTTTTTCCATTTTGATACTAAAGGAGTTATTTTTTATAACGCTTTTTGACATAACCTGTATATTTTGTTGTCCGTGATCTTTTCTCTTTTGTGTTAAAGCAAACATGATTCTAGGAAAGTGGTTAGAAGAAAGAAAGTTTTTTTTTTGTGCAAAAAATTTTTTTTTTTTAGTTTACAACTTGATGAAAGTACCGACGTAAAGAAGTTCCGGATTACTGAGGACTTTACAAAGGAAAAGTACAACAGATTTGTGTATTATTTTTTTTTGTTTTTTGAGGTATAAAATTTTCTATATATATATACTTATATATATTATTATAATTTATATCTATATATGATAAATAATATAATATATATATATATTATTTATATATATACACATATATATATATATAATATATATAATATATAATCTTTTTATTTATATTATATATATTTATATATATATTATATCTATAAATATATATATATATATTATATAATATATTATATATATATTATAATATATTTATAATATATATTATATATCTCTATATATATAATATTAAATATTAAGTATATATAGTATATTACTATATATATACAAATATATATAAATAATATATAATATTATATATATATATATTATAATATTATATATATATTATATATATATATATATATATATATATAAGTATATAATAATATAATTATATATATATATATATATATATTATATTATATTATATATAAATATATATACTATATATATATTATACATATATAGTATCATATATATATAATAATAATTTATAGTTATAACTATATATTTTAATATATATATATATATATATATATTATTTATTATATATATATATATATATTAATTATATTTATATATATATAGATAATATATACTATATACTTGTTGTTTTTTGTGTGGTTTGTTGTTATTACTTTTTTTTCTCTTGTTTTGAATGGACCAATCATAATAAGGAGGCCAGGGAGAAAGATGAATCCCTGAAGGGATCGAAGAACCAAAGGAAGAGATGAACACAATTGAGTACTTTGAAAAATTAAAGAATTCCATAGAGTTAGAGGAAAATGTAGATGTCGATCGAATGACGACAGTATTCAATGTGGCTTACTATTTTCTAACATCAACTTCAACTCCACAAATATAGAGAAAGGAGGTGAGGTAAAAGAAGTTGTTAATATAGACAGAAAAAAATCCCTAAGGAAACTGCTGCCATAAAAAATAGTGTGACGATTGATGAACCAGGCTACCAGAAAAAATGGAAGCTGGCCGTGAACAAGTACTAGGAAGAGGACAACCAAAGAAGATACCAACGCCATATGAGAGCGATGAAGGAAGAAGCTCAGATAAGTGACAAGTGATCCTCTGATGTGGTGATTGAACACGACAACATAAGCCGAAGAGAAAGAATAGGAAAGAAGAAGGAAAACGGAAAAGATAAATGATAAAAAGAAGCTCCACTACTGAAGATGATTCCGAAGCTGAGAGTGAGCTTGGACAAGGAGCGATAGAGGATGAAGTGGGCTTTAAAGGATTAGGTAGAGTTGGAAGAGTCGTTGTGTGGCCAGTAACAAGTAATGAGCAGTAAGCACTAGAATATTCTAGGGGTCGTTTTGGCCGGGGAAATGGTTGTGAGAAAGTAGAATGAAATACTCGATATAGGGAGGCTAATTGTTTAAGGCTGTGAAACTTTGAATGGCGGAAAAGAATAAAGTTAAACAAATTTGAGGCATTCATAGAAGCTACTCATAGCGGTATGCCAATGGAACAGTTTTTGGGCAAATACAAACATCTGATAGGGGGACGAACTGGGGTTTGAGAAATTTACTTAAAGAAGGCAGACCACTCAGGCTCTATTTGAGAGTATATAAAGCCCAAGGTTAACTCACCACCTTTCCGTTCAAGACTGAGAAAAGTTGGTATAACTAGCAGGGGCAAAAAGAGTAGAGTGAGCAAGATCAAGACCAACGCGTAAAAGAAAGTTCTGGAGGATAGAGACATTGCGGAACAATGAAAAGGTGGCCGAATTTGCATTAAGGATCCAGACCACTTATGAGGCAGCCACTAAAGAGGAAGACAGGGATAAACATCATATATAACAATTTTTGAATTATTTTTAAATATATGGCAAGACGATTCAACAACTAAATGGTGGGCAGGGAGGAAACGCTAAGTCAGGTGGATAAGACATACTGGACTGGGCACTAGAGGAGGAATCCTTTCGCTTACAAGAAAGAATTGAATTATTATGGGTATACCCTTCTCATGTCAGCATGTCAAGGAATGAAAAGGCTGATAGAATGGCTTATCACATCACTGATTCTAAACTTGATCTTTTCATCGAAGCATATTAACAATGAACGTTATTTCGTGCAGTAATTTAAGACTAGATAATAATCTGAAAAAGGTGCTACTATAGTATGCGAGTCTTCAAATTTGGTCGTCGTCGTCAAAATTGCATATTAATCGGTGTGAAGATATGAACATCGGACGCATCGGAATGCGGATGCAGAGAGGTTTTGACAGGAACAAAGTTTCAGAAGAACAGGAATCACCAAGGCCGAGAACTTGAGTTACATTAAATCGTGACCTTTCAAAAGAAGACTCTTTGAAAAAAAAAATAAATTCGTATCTTTTTAATGTGATGAATCTCAGGATCACTATTGAAGGGATGCTTGTATACTAAGAGGAACGAAATAGAAGAATTGTGAAAAAAGGAGAAAAACTAGTGCACTTCGGTGGAATACGAGGTGCTCCGTCGGCCCGGGAACGAACTCGGAGCGAATCCTCAAAATAAACCATATATAAAGTTTTGGAAACCAGACCCGGCTACTGGAAAAGGTTATAGTTAACCGTTGGATTCACAGAGGCGGAAAGAATACATAAGCAGGAACCTGAGGATATTGAGGATGCCTTACCACGAACAATAGAAAGAAGAAGAAAAATACAGTGGAACTACAAAAAGGAGATAAATCAATAGACCATAAGTAGTAATTCTATATAGGCAGGTACGCAATAGGCATTAACATACACTCTTTTAAAATTTATTGTGAATATAAATTAATGTAGAAATGCGAGCTTATTACTGTTGATTATACAGATCCAGTCTTGTATCCTAGGAACACGAGGAAAGTATCAGAAGGAATCCAAATTCTGTAGTTTTAAACAAAGTTGATGGAAGGCTTACGAGGAGTGGGAGATCCACAGTTGGTTGTAGAATCCCCAGCCAAACAGTAAAAAATTAAAATCTCTATCAAGAGATTATTTATGGTTCAGCAGACTTCATTGTGGTAGAAAGGCTAAAAGTAATTTGTACTATATTTTATTAGAAAAGCATTTATGATTTCAGAACAAAAATTCAAAATTGATAGTAAGGATAGTTATTTATCACAAAGGTAGTAGGAGAACATAACACAAGGAAACATGTCTAATTTATTTTATCGGAATAGTGATCTGTGGAATTGTAAACAATCCTTTTACATAATAATATCCATACAGAAGTAAGTTACAATTCATAAACGATTGGATTCAGAGTATTGAAAGCAGGTTGGAACTTATTAATACAAAAGATTTAAGCTAGAGACGGAAGATTATTAACGAATATCAACCAGAAGAACTACTGGATCGAAAGGCGAAGAAAACCAATCGATAGATGGATACAACAAAACGGTTTAAAATAGTACTAAGTGTTGAAATGAAATGGAACATACAAAAGAAGGTAAATAATTAGACAGAAAACTTATAACAGGTACATTAAGATTAGGAAAATAGAGAAAATAATAGGAATGAGATATTTAGTTTTAGATGAAGATGACCTGTCATGAAATATGCACATAAGTGATGATGCAGTAAATACGATGGTACGTAGAAACACAGAAAAACTAGGAATCAATTGCAGAGAATGGACACGAAGGAGAAATTAAGAAAGGGAAATTACACTATGGAAGAATTGACACAGGAACAGCAATAAGAAATAATAGAAGTTACCTTAGTAAATAGGCAAAACGTGAGGTGTTTAGCAAAAGTGATTCTATGATAATAATGTAAACATCTATGCACCATATAGGAATTCGGTTACACGATTACAACCTTACTACCCTTCCTCAAATTTTCTTATTAAAAGACAATGGAGATTCGATCAAAATGGAAAACGCAGAATATCGAAAAATACAGGTTAAAGTTGGTTGAATAAGATAATTTGTTTAGGATGCCATGTGCTGCTTGAATTGGAAGCGCGGCATGTGGTACGGAGCGTCAGCGCAAGTAAGGATGAATCAGGGCTATGCATCAAGACTATAGACGCAGCTTACTAGAAGTAACAAAGAGCAGACTAGGTATTCCTAAGGCTAATATCATCAGGAAACATGTATTTTTTTTCTAGGGCCTGTTGGAGAGTTGAAATATATTCACTATGCTAGGGGATTAAATAGTAAAGGATACTAACCAAATGCGTTGAAAGAAGGGATAGTAAGGACTTTATAACTGCGAGATTCTACAGTATTATGTGAGGAGTACAAGAATTTAAAAGGCTGAGCTCGGATAAAAATGGACCAGCAGCATTTCAGAGAGAGATCTTACGAGAGATAAAACCTAATCAGTGATTGCAGCCGGGACAGATATGTAGTGGTATATATTATAAATTGCGACTGTCCTCTTGAGTATCAAATGGACATGGTGAAGATTCAACTGCTTACTGATGTGAACAAGATGTCTAGCAACGGTTTTCAGCACAAACGTTTTAAGATTAAATAGAGAAAGGTAGCTTTGTTCCAAAAGGAAGTTAATATTTTAGATCAGATCCTCAGCAGGATCGAAATAAGAAAAACTTCCAGAATCTCATGGTGACCATATCGGGGGATAAATGGGAAAGACCAAATAATGTGGGAGAATAAAGACGGTACATAGAATGATAAAATCTTCCAGCGTAAGTTTATTTTTCAACTGTTCGAGTGGCATGCTTTCCTTTGGTTAGTTCTTTACAGAAGGTCAAATAGGAGGACAAAATCGAATGGGACAGATGAAAGGATCGAGCAGGTTTGAAGGCTTAAAGGATTAAACAACAAGGAGGTCTTTGTAGTACTTGGCAGTTTATAAAGATTTCCACCGAAGGACTGGTCAGATCAATTAAAATTAGACTATATATTACATCAGGTCATCGCTGCGCAGGTCTATGTCAGGAACAGGAAGGAGGAAGAAGAGTAATAGCATACAAACTCGTCTACTAATATCAAGTGCAATAGCTGAAAAACGAGAAGAGAAAAGAATCCTTTGAATTTTTGGGTATCCATCGTCCTATAAAGATTGAGCCTAAAATCAGGTTTAGACTGGGAATCCAAGAGCTTCCGACCTTTTTTTTGTTGGATTCAAAGAGATTTTGTCGCTTAATAACATCAGAACTACGGACCACTTGTGTTCTTTCAATTCATATGAAGCTAGTAGATAGTAAGTTGCTCGATGATCCTGACGTACATATTAAAATTGAATTAGAAGCTTCAAAAATTCAATACTATTCACAGGGATAAAGACAACGTACTTTGCACACATGGTCCCGTTGGCAAAAAGGAATCCAAGAAGAGGCAGTCGATTACTAATAAAAATATTCAGAGGCCCATATCCAACAAGGGATTAAGAAATTATAGGTTAGTGCAGGAGAGCGCGGGATTCAATTGTTTTTAAGCACTTAAGAGGCATCTGAAAGGGATACGACCTACAGAAGAGGACACCAAATAGGATATGAGAGAAGTTCTTATATAGAGGCTTTACTTAAATAATAAGGAAGTTTGATAATGGTGTTGGTAAGAAACCACATTTTGGAAATGTTTAAAAACCAGCCAGCATCCCAGGAAGAGAGCGCAATTCCGGAGGTATTAACTAACAGCCAGAGTAACGAGTTTAAAACCTAAGGATTTTGGCTAAATACGGGATTTGGGCTTGTTCAGATTATTTTTTCGGCGAACCAAGCCAAGGAAACGTGAAGCTTAAAGGACATCGGGCTCAGGGGATACATTGATACTTCAGGAGGGTCCACTTTTAACCTTAAAGGATAATGGTAATTCGATGCAAACAGGATGATAAAAGATGAACTGGAGATATGGGAACAAAAGTACCATCTGAGGAGGAAAATGAAGAATACCAGGACAGTGAAGAAAGTGAGGAAGATAATTTATTACAAAACCCACCAGAGGAAGGATTAGGAGTAAACCTACTAATGAAGGAAAGAGGACACCGATATCGGTTAAGGTGCAACCATAAGATAACAGGAGTTGCATGGCAGGACATTTCTATTGGTGAAATCTCTAGGGGTGCTTTTTTGGATACAGGATCAGTTATCAGCTTGGTTCAGAAAACGGTTGTCAAGGACTTAGAACCATTTAGGCATATTTTAAGGAAATCGAAGGTGGATATCACATTAAACGGAATTACCACCAAAATTGCTGAATGTACAACTGCGGTAGCTTTACGGATAGACACACGCTACCGTAAGACAGTATTGTCATTGGTAGTCGTTAAGGAATGGTTCATCAGCATGCTTTCTCTTAGAATGAATTACTAGTAAGATAACAGACGCAATTTTTGGACTTATGGGGAAGAGCATTAAAATCGCACATGGGGTATTTGCTTGAATATTCAGGTTTAGTTGATTGGTTTTTGGATATGGTGTTATCGTTAAGTAGTGATGATAAATGATGGGTTAAGCAATACTAGGAAAATTAATGAGAAATAATTACAATTGCAAGAAAAGGTCCAAAGTGATAAAAAATTAAAGAAGTAAGATTTAGGAATAGAAAAAACCATTTATATAAATCATTTATGCATGCTACTAAAGGGAAATATAATAGGTATACGATGGAAGATTTACTAATGAAACAATACTTAACCGATCAACGGTTAACCCGATTGATACCATTTTACTGATGAATTTTAATTCATAAATATTTCACATCATTTTGACCCTTAAATCGATTTTTAAGGTCTACTTGGCATTTTCTAATCTACAGAACTTACGATTTTGTTAGCCAATCGAAAAATGAAATGTTTTACAGCTAATTTTATTCGCCTGTGCAGAAGTGTTATGCTTTTTTGAAATCTGCGAAATGTTTGCAACCTTGCACTGCAATTTTTTAAAAAAAATTTTAAAAAAAGATAAATTGTCTTTTCAATGTAATTAAATCTTTTAAATATGTTATTACTACTAGAATTATGATTTGTTAAAAAAAAAAGTGAAATTACTTATATCTTGCATTACTAGAGCCTAGTATTATTATTATAATATTATATATTCGGATAGGTCTATATTGTTATGTTTATTTTGGTTTTAAAAATATTGGTAATTTATGGTTAATTTCCAAGCTACTGTGGTGCCTGATGTTGCACGTCACCCGTCTCGGGAACGGCTTAAAATACATTCATTTTTACTTTCTTTCCATTTTTCGTATTGTGATGTTATTGACAGAGTGGGAGATTAAAGTCAATATATATGTAGCTATACTATACTATATATATATACTATATTATACTGTTTGATATATTCTATATATTCTAGTATAGGTATATTTAATTATATATATTATATAAATTATAATATATATAATCTATATATATATATATATATATATATATAATATTTTTATTATTTACGCTCTGATACCTGTTCATGAACATATATTCAGATTTTACGGAGAGAATATGATATTTTTTTTTATCAAAAATGGTCCATCTTTCATATTTGAGAGATAGTGAAGTGACCCTGAAGATTCTACAGATGGTATAGTATTATATTATATATATAACTATATATATTTATATACTATAATTATATACTATTATATTTATATTACAGGTATATTAGTAGTATATATATTTAATAGTATATCTATATATATATAATCTATAATTAATATGGTATATATATATAGAGATTCTAATATTTATATATATATTTGATATATCTTCTATCTATATTTTATATCTATATATATATTAGTTTTATATATTTATATTATATATATATATATATATATATATATATATAAATAATATATAATATAATATATATATATATATATCTATTATATATATATATATATATCTATATATTATATTTTAATCTATATATAATAATATTATTATAAGTATATATATAACTTTGATAATATCTAATATATATAATAATATATAATATTGGTAATACATGAAGAGAGAGATGTAGAGAGAGAGAGATGTATGAAACCATTTCATATTGTATCATAGTAGGATATTTTATTTGCACAGCTACACGGAATTTCCATCACGTGTGAACTTATTATTTTTTGGCAGTATACGATCGAGACTTCGAGCTTCAACATACCAAGCAAGATCTGTAGTCTGTTGGCAATTTCCAAACTCAATAGACCTGCTGGTAAATATATAGTAATATATATATATATATATATATATATATAAGTATATATATAATTAGTTATATATAATATTATATATATATATATATATGTATATAATTGAGATAAATATACTATATATATAGTAATTCTGGTAGGTATAGCTTATTAGTAAGTACTATAAGATAGAAGAGGAGAGATGACTGAGAGAAGAGACGAGATAGATGAGGAGAGAGAGAGAACATTCTTCAAGAAAATCAGTCATTTCATGTTATTGTTCAATATTGTTATATTTGAAGAAGAAGGGAATTCTATGCTGTCAACATCAGACCAAATCGCTGAAGGATGCTAATATTTTGAAGACAGAAAGAACTAAGTCGGAAGGTCAGATGGAAATCCGATCGACATGCGTGTAGTAACAAGGAACAGACTCAGGCGTGCATGGAATGTGGTTATTAGACAATATGTCAGCCTCATGTTATTTCAAATTAATCCGGGCGTGGGATTCAGTAAATGTTCTAAGTAGCTGTCGATGGGTGACGGGAGGTATAAGAAAATAATAGATCATAATTCCACAAGGACCTTTGCCATACATGAGTAAATCTAATAAATGCGGAGGGCCGTCGATTCTTGTCCGAGCTGCCTAATTGATATTGTACAGGTACAGAATTTAAATTTAGAATGGTGGTATTATCAAATGAGAATTTTTTATTAACCTGCTTGAACTTGAGTGTAGGGTAAAGCCCTGGCTTGTTTAGGGAGCCGCGTGCAAACATCAATAAGGGTAAGCTCTACAGTTATGTGCTTCAGGAGACATGCTTGGGCTGATATGTGCGGCACTA
>JABUQX010013080.1:45000-82760 GCA_015478945.1 Trachelipus rathkii | reverse complement strand
GGTAACTACCGACAACCGCGGATTCTTCGTTCGTTTTTTCGAGATATACGCCTGCAATTATGTAAATTACCTTGTCAAATACCTGCGTTGATTAACATTCGAGTAGCGTACGGCTATAAATATATATACTATAATATATATATAATAATATATATATATAATATAATTATATATAATATAATATATACTTCGATATATATATATATTACCTAAATATAATATATAATACTATATATAAATATATATATATTAAAATATACTATATAAAATATCATATATGTTATATAATACAAAAGAGCTGGAATGTAGTTAATAATGAGTAAGGCACACTAGAAAAATCAGATTTTATATATATATATACCTATATACTATATATATATAATATATCTATATATATAATATATTATATATATATCATATATAATATTAATTTGATATATATATATAAATATATATATATAATATATATTATTAAATATTATATATATACTATACATATATATAATATACAACTATATATATTATAGTGTAAATATAAAGTATATATATTCACTATATAATACTATATATATATTATTGATAAATATATACTATCATATAATATAAGTACCTATTATTTAACCTCTGGTAATTTATTATGTATAAACGGATTTCGAACTTAAAAAATTTTTTTTAGGCTTTTTTATGCGAACAAAAAAGAAAATTTCGGGGGTGGCCATGGCCCCCTGGCCCCCCCTGGATATGCCCACTGTATATTATATATATAATATATATATATATTATATATAATATATATAGATATCACAATTTTAATATAATATATATTAGATATATATAGATATACATAATAATATTATTGTTATACGAAATTATATATATATATATATAGACTAGTTAAAATTGGTAATATAAATAATATACTGTAAATCACATCGATATATATTATATAGTTGCCAACGTGTTTGTGACTTGCAGGAGAAGTCACCGTGGGAGGAGGGTCTTCGATAAGTCAAACACCGCTCCTCGTGAATTCTACCAGTGAGGACTGAATAGGGTTGGGAAAATGGAAAAAAAAAAACTTTTTTTATTTTTCCCAAAAAAAAAACGCTTTTATTTTTAGTGAAAAATTCTTTGAACAAAAACCACTTCAAAGTGGTGTCTCGCGCATCAGATCATTAAAGAGTGGAAAGAAATTTGTTCTTGAATATCCTAAACTTTCAGTAATATGCTATGAATTAGGAATTAGGAGGATCCAATTAAAAAAAGGTGGAAAGCCCTTGAGTTTGTGTTCAAAATTTTTATGGTGTCTTACCATATTTTTATTCGTATATTCATGAATTTGATATTCATCAGATTTTGTTTATACGCTTCAAAAATGAGTCTTACTCTGTTTAAGCTTATACGATAACACTTTTTATTCATATGCAAAGTACTTGAGTTTAAATCTCCAAACTCGCTAAAGATAGAACAATACTTTTCATTTTAAATTGTAGCAAAGCCCTCGCATGAAAATATAACTATTTGTTGGGTAGACGGTTGCAAAACGTAGGTATTTATTGCTCATATCTAGCAATAGGAAATTCTGAACAATTTGCCAACTGAGAGAGAGCATGAATCAATGCAATAAGGCAGCTAGCCTTAAGAGTCATGTTTACATGCCCCTGCTCCTTCCACCACTTCATTCTCAACGATACTTCATACCGGAATGAGATTATCAGTCTGTACTCAGTCAATATTACAAATAATGTGGCTGATCACTCTTTGATTGAACCCAGTGATAATGAGCTTGCAGTAGTCACCAAGACACAGTAGTCAGGCTGCAGTAGTGACTGGAGGTCTTAGTGATTTGAGCTGATAGCGTTTTAGTGATCAGAAATCTGATTATGCCGAAAGCCTGATTATGATAACTTATAGTTCAATTGGCTATAGTTTTTCTTTATTGTTTCGATGGGACGTTATTCTCAATGATTTTTATTTTACGAGTTAAAGCATACTCATAATAAGTTTTGTCGATTGCAGACTCATTCTTTAATATAATATTACAATTAATATTTTAAAATTAATTTAAATTGAATTCAGAATGAACAATGTAAAATACATGTTAAGATTAGAAAGTAAGAAAGCACTACAAACAGCACGTCTGCAGGCTACAACCTGCTGTAAATTTTATACGAAACAATGATAACAATATAAAAAGAAAGTAGTTCTGCCTAATTTCTTTTCCGGATCTTTGAGGAATTTACGTAAGGAGTGAATTTGTAGAAATATGAAAAATATGCAAGTGAAATATAATATTAGCCTCTTTAGATATTTCTTAAAAATAACATTTAATGAAAAAAACGAAAAACTGAAAAAAACCGAAATAACACCTTTTGAAGAAAAAGGTGTATCATGAAAAAAACGACGAGTTGAATAAAACGGTTTTTTTCCAACCCCCGCCATATGCATGGACTTATAAATCGTTTCCGGTGATAAGAGAACTTTTAAGGGGTACTTTTTTATTTTATGTTTTAGATTGTCACAAATTTCGAAAACTGGTCTACCACGTGAGAGAAACCTAGCCTCTGATTTTTCTTTAAGAACTATAATCAACAGAGACAAATAATGAGTACCAACACAATAATTTGGCACAATCTATTATTTTAAAGTCGTTAGCTCACAAGACCCTTTTTTTACCAGTGCAAAATAAAAAAAAAAAAATAATAAGGTTAAAAATAATTTCCTGCCTGTCTTGCATTTGACGACAATTTGCTTAATGTTTACGATGCTTTATGTAATCACGTCCTAATTATATAAGTACCGGAAATAGCAACCTTAGACAGAATTTATTGAAATTCATAAGTTTGGCTAGCAATTTTTTACGGATTTATTTACTTATTGTTAGAATGTTACGCAGAGCGCAAACAGGTCTTTGGATGATTATTGACTTTTTAGAAAAATCAAATTTCTGCTGTTGCCAGAAATTTTTTATTTTTTTCTTGATTTTTCAATTCGTGATTGTCACGCGAATATATACTGTATTATATATATATATATATATTTTATATATTATATATAATATATAATAATATATATATAAATTATATATATAATATATAATATATATCATACATAATATAGTATATATATATATATACGATAATAATATATATTATAATATATATATTATAACAGAGACAGTAAGAAGACGTAGAATCCAATCTGAGACAAGCCCATTCAACCAATAAAAATAAAATTTCAGGATATTTTGTTAATACTTATGTAATTAATGAATGGTAATTAAAATTAAGAAGCCTTGGGCTTAACCTAGACTGTCCCGTCAACCAAAAATAAGGGAATAATTAATAAATAATATATAAAAGCCATATTGGCCCTTAAGAAGTGTTCCAGTCATCCATGATATAATTAATAAATAAGCAATAATATAGTTCAGAAGCCGCATGGGCCTATCAGACTGTCCCAGTTTAACCATATAATTATATAATTATAGGAATAATAATTAAGAAGCTGCATTACCCTCATATAATGTCCAAAACCCATATATATTAAGAGATAATAGGCCTACTTGAAGAAGCCGCATAGTCCTATTTGACTAACAGTCAAACAATATACAAAACATGAATAATTTAAATCTGCATTGGCCCTCAGAATTCCCAGTTAACCATCATAAATAGTAATAAGAATGAACTTGAGGAATCCGTATGGGCCTATCTTGGCCAGTTTTTCAATATAATCATGATAATAAATAATAATAAGGACCGCACTACCCGCTCTAGAAGGTCCAGTCAACTCATATATAACTACAGAATAATATAAAGAAGCCGAAGTGGTCCTTCCCTTTAAAATAATTTCTCTTTAAACAATAACCAAATTAAAATAGGTTGTTAAGCCCTCTAGAATCCAGTCAAAACCCAAATAAATAATAATAGAAATACTTAAGAAACAGCATGGGCCTATCTAGACTGTTCCAGTCAACCAATAAAATTTATAATTAACACAAATATATACGTAGAACCAAAAAATCCTGTAGACTTCCACGTCAACTCATAATAAATAGATTAATACTTACAGAAGCCGCATTTTAGTGAGACTGGGCCGCTTAGTGTAGTTCTGTTTGCGCTCATATTTTCTTGGGGTATTTTTCAATTAGGTATGTATGAGGTGTTATGAAGGGGGAAATTGTGTTTTAGTGACGTGATGGGTGTTCTGACAACCAGACGATCGACGATGACCTCGGAGTCGTAGTAGTATTTATTTCAGTTCCCTGTTTCCGTTATCTTTTTAGTTTTCGCCGGCATCCAGTTCAACTCTTCTCATTCTTTTGTTCAGGCGATTGTGAATGATTGTGATTATTGACGATTAATTGTTTTTGTCATGATATATTATTCTCTTCCCATAGAATTTTCGTATGATAGTTATGTAAGAATTACGTTTGACAGTTATATTGTTGGACCGTTGATGAGATTTTTGACCGGCGTTTCCGTTGAGCGGGCCGAAAGAGAGGAAGTATGTCGTACCACCTTGACTGATAAGAATGCAAAAAAATAAAGTAAAAAGTTTCCTATAAAGGTATGACGTAATGTGCTTAGTTTCCGTCTGGCTGTCTGTATATGTGTTTAGATTTACTAAATATTTTGTTTTCTAGTAGTTTCTACTTTAAAGCCACTGTTGTGTGTAGTGCTAATTACGACAAAAAGAAGTATCAACATTTACATATAATTTAAAATGAGCGCGGCTGTGTTGTTATAGGCGACATTCCATGAAGCGGCATGACTTAGGATAAAATGTTTAAGGAATCAAAAAAAACATATTAGTTGTACGCAGAATCAAAATGGTATAACATGAATTAATTTGACTAATTAATAAAGAGAACGTAAAATTAGTAATGGAATATCTCATTTAAATAATAACAACCCTTCCACAAACAGCTACTCTTTCAATTAACATTTCAGCACATTGTTGACCAAAACAACCATCTACTGTATACAATAAATGCACTGTCTGTTTGTGTTACGCATTGCAATGTAACTCATTGACTGTGTGTCTCTTTCGTGTTTTTTGTTATTGAAATATGGATCGTAATTACCACGTCTTAATTACTCTGAACTAGCTGACAGCATCTAATGTATGGGATGGCACGCTGAAATAGTTCTGCAGCAAGACGTTTGTACCAAGAGAAGTATCCCAAACGAATTTGTCCAAGCCCAAGTTTTTTTGCCATTATTCATCACGCCTGTCTGAAACAGGGTATGTGCAGTCAAAAGAGCACACTAAGGTGCAGTAATACCCGATTACTAGGACTGTTGACTTAAAGGAATTAGTTCTTAATGAAATTATTGAGCATCCCTGAAAAGAGAACGCGAGAATTTCACTACAGTTTAATTCGACCAATCTAGTATTTGGAGTTACTACACGGCAACAGTTACACCCGTAACCACGTCCATCAGGTGCATACTTCATTGCCACGTGACTATGCTTATGCTCCTCGTGTTGTTAGTTGTCAATGGTTTTTGAACAAATGTATGGAACCCAAACTTTTTAACAAATGTTTTATTTACCGATGAGGCTCACTTTACAAGAACGGCTATCGTTAACGTTCATAACGACATTTGGCAGACGGATCTTTAATTTGCCAATTAAAAAAAAATTTTCGTTTCACAACATCAGTTTTCGAGTTAAACATTTGGCAGGCAATGACATGATCCTTACTTATGGTTCCAGCTTCCTCTTCAGGCTATGGCATAATCTACTTAAACTTTTTGAAACATGAGCTCCGTACCTTGCTTGATGATTTACCTCGTCAGTTGCGCCAAACATGTGGTTTATGATGATGGGGCTCCTACACTTTAGTGCTGCAGTCGTGAATACCTGAATTGAGACCGTTCCCGATCAAGGGATAGGCGAGGTGGCCGCAGTTCCGTGGCCACCACGGTCACAGACCTTAAATCCTTTGGATTATACTTTTGGACATTAGCCTTAGCATTCTCTGCTGCATTCGACAGCATTGAAGGCTTAACGTTTTAGGTTCTGAACGGACTTGATCCGATCAAACGACTTCTGACAACGGTGGCGGCTCGACATCGATTGAGAAATCAGCGTTGCAGTTGATGACACGTGGAACCAACGGATTCAGTTTCGGCGTAATCATCTATTTAGTCTTTTATTCATTTGTTGGTGCTAGAAACAGGATGTTTATGTTGTACAAAATTTAAATATATATATACAATATATACTATATATAATATATATATATATTAATTATATTATATATATATATATAAAATAGTATATCATTAATATAATATATATATTAGAGATATACATATATATATATATATATATATATATAGATATATATATATAGATATATATATATATATATATTATATATATAATAGATATATATATATATATAGGTGTGTGTGTGTGTGTGTGCTGGTGTGTGTCTGCACTCGTATTGCCTGTATAATATATATTTATAAATATATAATATAATATATATATATATATATATATATATAATTATATTATATATATATAGATAATATATATATATTATATATATATATATATTATATATATATACTATTTAAATAATATATATATTATATAATATATATATTATTATAAAATTATAATATATTATATTATAGATATTATAATATATATATTATATATATTAAATATTATATATTAATTATATATATTATAGATATAGAATTTATATATATATTTATAAAGGTGTTGACACTACGTTATACTATATCTATTATATAATAGAGGTTATTTATTTCGACAATATGTAAATCATTTTAAATAAAATTTTTGTGAGTTTTGTCCATTTTGTTTCTGGGAAAATCTTTCCTACTTTTTCTATTAAAATAGTAGTCTGCCATGGCAATCTAAAATAGTACCTTGTTGCATTCTCTATGCTATAAAGTTTCTTATGTGTTGTACTTCGCATGGATGTGAAGAGCATTCGACATATAACGCATCTGGTTATTTTTAACAGCTTAAACACCTCTTAAATATTTCTTCATTGATTCTGCACCATAATATCATCACTATTTATTTCAGCGTTCGTAGTATTCCCTTCACTAGATATTAGGAAATAAAGAGACTACAAGAGGTTACATGGACATATCGAGTCAGTCCCAGTCAACTAAATAAATATCAAACACATGCTCATGAATATGCACATCCTACACCGCACCCTAAGGCTTCTCAATATCCTAAACAAATGCCAATATAATGTATACGCCACCTACTACCACAAGCAAAAACTGTGGCTAAGGTAAACGCTAGCCACACTACAAGCTTTAATATTTTTAATGTCATACCGGTTGCTGTAACATGCAGTTTCATTATTTTTATTTAGACTACTCTGCTAAAGAATGGCAACCCCTCCATACGGACCGAATCCTCCAAGAAGAGGCCAAGCGAAGGGTAAAGGATTTCGGTAAAATCTTCCCCGTCTCCCATCACCTACCAGCACCAAGTGTGCGTAGTTACACAACTTCATGATCCCTAAATCTCCATCCCCTCGTATTTACACGACTGTGTATCTACAGAGGAGAACTGTCACTCACTTATATACAAAGTTCTTACGACACGGGCGGGCAACGTGTTTGGCGAGAGTCTTCGGAAAGATCCAGCCCCAAAGACAAACATGGAGCCTTGATGGACTTCACCATTTTCAACTGCTTTAACAAGTTGTGCGACCTCCCTGCCAAGTCTCCCGCCAGTTGAAGGTCTCAGGACTGAACTCGATGACATCTCGTCTGAACGCGCGCGCACCCACTCTTCAATAGCAGGCACCTTGTAGTAGTCGACCTTCCGCTAGACGACTGCATCAAGAGCACGCGTTAGCATCTGCCGCTTCCCTAGTGTCAACTACTAGGGCAGTCCCTTTGTTCAAGAAAACCAAGTCAGATCTTGCAGGCCGCTGGAGTGGAAATTGCAGGCTCCAGCAGGACTTGCAAGCCACTCTTCTCTAACTCCGATTTTATTAGGAGATTCAAGTTATCATGACGACCCGTCCTAAGAGTGGCTACCGCTGGACATTCCTGGAAAACATGTCCCAAGATTTCTACCCTGGGACAACCCAGATCACATCTTATAGCGAAGGCAGGGACGTCACGTCCTCTGTTAGATCTTTTTCGCGTAGCAATCATGCCCTGTCAGATCAATACGGAATCGACATACACTGAACCTCGCAACAAGCGAGAGACGTTCAAAATCCAGTTGTAATAGCCCGATTGCTTCATAGCACCCGCCGATCCAAGTCTGTCTCTGAACTACACTATTTGGAACCTCCTCATCCTCGACGAGACCGGTATTATGATAGCTGAAGCAGCCAGGGCTCATACACCGCTCTGTCGCTCCGTCTCGCCACGCAGTGATTCAAGCTGAGTGCAAATGGACTGCTCAAACTCCGGTATCCCCAGACCACCCATAGGGGCCGGTTGACTGAACATGGGGAATGAAGTATCGGAAAGATGCATAAACTTCCTCACCTCTGCCCGAACCATTCTATTTGCCTCACGTAGCGCCCTGATTGTAAGGCGCTCGTACCGCAACCGGTATGTGTATTTGGATATCAGATAGTTGACTAACAAGTGCAACTTCTGCTGTGGCTTTAAGTAAGCCGAGGAGAGTTTCCTCAGCCTGTCACTTAAGTCCCTCAAGGACCCTTTGGCTACGCCAGAAGACGAGACCCAAATTCCTAGGTATTTGTAAACACCTGCCGAGTTCATCGTCGGTATGTTTGTCCCTTCAAACAGGAATGAAGTGCGGTCGTGGATAATCTCTTTGGCCGTCCCCAGCCAACGCAGACCAACCGAAGCGCACTTGTAAAACCAAAACTTGAGATATAAAGATCTCGCAGCCTTCGCCAGAGCAACCAGGTTTACTGGCATTCCCAGACGTGAAGAGGTTATTAGCACTAAGTCATCTGCAAAGGCCAGTGATATCAAATGCTGGCCCCCATATGGACACCCACATCAGTGTATGTTTGCTACAAGATGTAATCCAAAGCGACATTGAACAAAACAGGTGAGATAGGGTCCCCCTTGCAGGATGCCTCTGCCTGCTTCATCCAACCAGTACCTACCCGAACATGAGTTTCCTGATACACCGATATTAGGTAACCGACTAGCGAGGGGTCCAGGCCTAGCCTCCCAAGAGAGAAAGAAGTCCATCGTGCGAAACCGAGTCGAAGGCACGCTTGAAGTTGATGAAAGTGACATACAAATCGCGCCTCCAATCAAACCCTGTTTCGAAGACCTTCTGCAGAAGGTAAATATTTTGGAACGTAGACCAGCCCGACCTGAACCCAGATTAAAAAGGGTTGTGGTTAACCGCCCCAATCTCCTAGCCAGGATCTTGTGGAGCAGCCGTAACACAACCGAAAGGACACAGATCGGTCGGAAGTCACCAAAATCCAAAGGCTCTAGAACCTTGGGAACTAGCATAATTCGCCCCCTCAGAAGCCCAGGCTGTGGGTATGCTAGAAGGCCATTAAGGATGCTGAGGAGATCTCCCGCCTGAAGTTTTCCATGGCTTGGAAGGAAACTCCATTAACTCCTGAGGCACCGTTCCTGCTGAAATCATCCATCGCCCACTTGAGCTCGTCGACCGAGATCCAAGCGTCAGCAGACGACAGGGCCTCATACTTCTGGTCAAGCAACATAATGGCACTATCGGCCAACCCCGGCAGTTCCGCGTGACGAGTCAGGTATTCACGCTACTCCTGACACACAGTATCAGGTGACACCCAATATTCCACGAACTCTTCCCTGTCCGTGACAAAGCTTAGCACCTTCGCCTTATCACGGTTATACAGGGATTGGAGCTCAGCATACTTTCGCTGCTTTCTTTTGGTTCTAGAGACCGGGGCATCTGGAGCAGGAAGCCTAATTGGCTCACCTGCATACGGGCTACCCTGATCATCCAATCGAGGAATTGCTTAAAACCTCGATGAGAAAGCAGCAGCCGGAGATCTTCTTCCAAAAAAGGAGGAGAACCGTTCTCTTCACGCAACAATTGAACCTCAGCATCATCATCCCCAGTCCACCAAGACCTCTTCCCCCACCCAAACAACGTCAGTGAACGGAACTACAAGATCCGCAATCAGGACCTCCGCCATCTCCGGAAGTGCCTGCGCCCCATTTTTAAGAGGTGCAGCTGCCTGTTCACGTCTCAGACGAGCTAAGTTTTTTTTGTAGATGGCTAACTTCCTTTTACCCCTGATTGAATCAAGGGTCCGCGTTGGGAATGCGGCGAAGAGAGCTTGGCTCATGAACTGTACGTTCAACTCCATCAACCGGACTTCCTTCTTCGCCATGAAGGTGATTTTCCCGTCTGACCACGTTATGCACGTCTGCCTTGTCTCCTGCAGCACATCCTGATCGTATTCTTTGCGATGCGTCCGCTGGAAGTGCACACGCATGCCTCCGTAGGTCCGTAACACCAACCGGCAGACAGTACATCACTCGCGAACCATTTCTCAATATCTACCACTCCCAAGACCTTACCCTACCGGGAGATTACCCGAGGGAGTAGATGAAAACCTGGGGGCCAGAAGCCCCAAAAAGGTACGTGGGAGCCGGGACCAGAGTTGGCTCAGTGACTACTTGGTGGAGCCCGGAACAGACAGATCCCTCCAATAAAGAGAAACCTGCCCAGAGGGGGAAGCCCCTAACAGTCGAAGAATCGCCCAAAAGGGCGAACCACGGCCGAAGGAAGGATGCCGCCATCCCAGACCCGCTCAAGCAGACACAGTTTCAGGCGGTGTCATTGTGGAGGTCTACGGTCAGTAATCAACGATCACTTGCGCTATGTGAAAGGAGCTAAGAAAGCAACCAATACACACCACACAAGTGAGTCATAGTTACTAACTAACTAAAAACCCACCAATTTGGCACAGTGAAAATATTCTATATGACGCCCTAACAATTCATATACCTATCCAATCCACTCTTAAATTTTCCAAGTGAGTCACACTCAAAAACCTCCTGCAGCAAACCATTTAAAAAATTAACAACTATAATACTGAATGAATGTTTTCTAACATCAAGAATACATGTCGTCTTCATAAATTTCTTATTGTGTCCCCTGGTCTCCCGTCCGTGGTACACTATAAAAAATTTATTGATTTAAGTATTATCAATATATGTAAATATTTTCTAGACTTGTATCATGTCCTCTCGAAGAAATTTCTTTTTCATAGAAAATATTCCTAACTCCTTCAGCCTCTCCTCATAGTTTTTACCCTCAAACCCAGAAATCATCCTTGTTGCTCTACGCTGTATTTTCTTCAGCATATCTATTTCATTTCTTAAATAAAAAACCCAAACTTGTGAACAATATTCTGATACTGGCCTAGCATAGCTATCATACAGCTCACTTAAAACTTCCTTACTCTTGTAAACGACATTGTGATTTCTTACACCTAGAATCTTACTAGCTTATTCCTGGTTTCCAAACACTTATTAGCTATATTTTCAGAATACTGCTTATAACGACCTCTAAATATTTTTCTTGGCCCAAAGACTCAAGTCAATACCCATTTACATCGTAGTTAAATCTTTTAGTTGAATAACTTATTTGATGAACCTTACGCTTTTTTTATTAAAATTCATTTGCCACATATCTCCCGCCCAAGAAGTTTATCAAGATCATTTTAAATCTTTATACATCCAGATAAATAAAGAATTTGGTATCATCTGCCAGCTTGGAAACCTTCCATTTAAGTCCCTGGTCTAAATCATTTATGCATCTATGAGGAACAGCCACTTATTTAATCTATTAAATCGTTACGGATATCAAGCATGTCTCCTTATTTCCATTAATAAATACTCTTAATTTTTTTGATTAAATATTATTATTATTATTATTATTATTATTATTATTATTATTATTATTATTATTATTATTATTATTATTATTATTATTATTATTATTATTATTATTATTATTATTATTATTAGACTTAAGCAATCAAAAATTTTGATCGCCAAAATAATTTCGAGGGGAAGGGGCTGAACCATGAAACCCCCATGCCTACTGCCTTGTATATATGTATATATGGGATGTATTTGTAAATGCATTTGCATAGGATTGGGATTACTTATCAGCTGTTGTATGGCTCTTAGCGATAACGACTGTGTTTAGTATGATCTACAATTGACGCCACCTCACAACATCGTGTGAACGGCGTTAATCATAATAAAGTTATAATATATATATATATATAATACATATATATATATAATTTTTTTTTTTTTATTATTATCACCAACCAAAAAAACCTTTTTTTTCAATGGGGGGGCAAGAAATTATAGCCCCTTTTTAATTCCACAGGAGGGAGCTGAGTGCACACCTCAGACATCATCAACAACGGCAAACTTACGCAGCATGAGCACAGACTCAGGCTTTAAAGTGAGAGAGATTAAATTCAACAGGAAACACAGAAGATGGAAGAGAATTCCACAGAACAGAGGTGACAGGAAAGAAAGAAGCACCGCAGCGAACCAGCCTAGAGTTACCAAATCAACGACAAAACTCATACGCCGACACAGCACCCCTTGTGCTACGAGGTACGTAGAGGGGGGGTGCGTGGCAGCGTGAGTGATAAGCTTCCCTCGAGCACCTGCCCTGCGGTACCACTATAAAAAAGAGATAAGGCACCAAATCGCGCCGCAACCGAATAGCAGGCGTCAAGTAACTGGAAAGTAGCAGAACAGGTTTATAGCTGGTTGACCTTTGACTCGAACCCTGTCCCAAAAGCCGGGTGAGAACCAGAGCCCCCAGATATGAGAGAGAAGATTACTCCATACAAGGGCGGAGGAGGCCCTTGTATAGCTGGAGCAACTTGGAAGAGGAAAAAAAGTCTTAAAAGAACTCCAGTTAGTCTTGGAGGCGCCCTAGCAACCGTTGTTAGATGTGAGGTTTCCAAGACATTCTTTGCTTATGTTAAGGCCAAGATGTTCATGTTGTCACAGAGAGACGAGAGAAACCGTCGACAAGAGATAGGGAAAGTTAGAGAAGGTGTCTTAGAGAATTAGATTTGTAGAATTTGGTTTTTAAAAGAATTGAATTTTACAAGGTTGAAACGACCCCACCGGAATTCTATCCAATTCAGCGAGAATAGAATCGGAACGATTAAGACGAGGCAATTCTTGAAGTAAAGAGGGAGCAGAATTGACAATCCAGTTGAAGAACTGACTTAGGTCGAGTCATCGGGCATACGATGTGGATAGAGTAGATGTGGCGAGGTGAGAACGATCCCTTAATGAAAGTAGGAATAAAGCAGGAGAAGAGACGAAACCCTGAGGAACCACTATTGATAGAAAAGGAAGAAGACTGTGCGCCCCATCAACACAGCGAGTATTGAGCGACATCTTTTGAAAGAACTAGACATAAGTAAGCAAAGAGAAGGAGAAACCCAAGGACGGGAGCTTGGAGAGCAGCGGACGCGTGCCATGACCCGGTCAAATGCCTGGGATATGTCAAGGCCACTACGCAAGTCTCCCCTTCAGTTCTTGAGGAACGGAAAACAATGATGCAGTTAGATGGAAAGTTATTATCGCCAGTAGACCTCGAGCGCCGAAAGCGGTACTGGTGATGATCTGAAAGAATGAATGAGACTCCAGGTGATCTAGAAAATGAGAGTTTTGTGTAGAGGGTTTAAAAAGAATCTTAGGATAGATAACATATGAGCTAATAGGGACGGATAGTTTAGGAAAAGATGTCAGAAGCGGCTGTCCTTTTTCGAAACAGGTTGGGCATGTGCATGCTTCCAACACAGGGAAAATGTGATGAACATAGTTAATAATAGTGAACGAGGGGCGGGGTAAGCATGAAAGCATACTCCCGCAAAACTCTGGGAGGAATGCCATCCGGGCCACCCGCCTTCTAACGTTCATTAGGATTTCAGAAGCACCATGCACCCGTCAAATGTAACACAGGGCAAAGTGCCTTAGGGACACCATGAAGAAAAGGATGGAAGGATGAGGAATGCAGACACGTCCAGGGTTGAGTTAGAGGAAAATAGGAGGCCGAAGGATTGGCTTTTTCAGTTGGAGAATAGCAACAGACCATCAGATCGAATAAGAGGAGGAAAGACACGATCTTTACAATAATTGTTTGGAGATGCTTTTAGGCACATTTCACAGAAAGATTTCATTCAGTAGGAGATCAAGCGAGGATAAGCCGCCACTTTCCGTTGTTTGAAAGCCCTTTTGCTCGTCGAAGAGAATCCCGGCAACGATTTCTAGCAGCTGAATGAAAATTGGCAAGAAGTGATAGGAGAACGAGAACATTTTTCCACTCCCGGACATACGCCACCGTGTACTCTAGCCTTGAATGGCCACGAGAGCCACAAACGCACCGGATCAACACCAATGGATTTATAGAACGGAGGAGAAAGATATTAGCGAGACAGATAACTGTCCATACATGCAAACCGATACAACTCCCACCTTTAATCGGCAGAAGTATCAGAAGCGTCACAGAGACCTAAAAGCATCACTTAAAATCTATGAGTAAGCGTAGAGCACGCAAGACCCCCCAATCGGGCCGATCAAAGTGGCCAGAAGAAAACGCGTAGGGGCAGGATGGACGGCTGTTGGAAGAATCAGTATTAAAATTGAGACGATATAAGGTTGTGTCAAGACTTACTGAGTAGAGAGCGAAAGTGGAGTATTTAAAGAGAGAAGGACTAGTGGGTAAAACTCAGGTCAAGTGTGTTCAAGAATTTGGTTGGGCGATCCGGATGTGTGTGGGTTACTTTAAATTAGGTTGCTCCAGATCGTTGAGCATGCTGAATGATTCGGCCTCTCCCCAACTAAATCAGTAAGGAAGGGAACCCCAACCATAGTAGTTGTGATACATTTAAATCCCCTAAATAGGATACCTCTTCATGATGCTGTTCAGGATTAATTGGAAACCCCTAAATAGAGGACTCAAGTATTCCACCTGCGATGATAAGAAAACTATAACAATATTGAGGACAGTTACAAGTCGATTGCATCAAAATAGGGTAAAGGCTATTAATAACAATAATAAGGCGGTGAAAGGTCCTGTTCTCCTTGGCCTATTAGAACATCTACAGTCAGAACAACGACTATAGATTTTGTTAAGTTAGAATTTAAGAAAAGAATTTTTAAGAATTGTTAAGAATTTTTTAGAAAATAACAAGATTCTCGGAAACACTTGTTTACGCTTCAAGAGTGTTTTATGTTTACATAGGCACCCTTTAGAACCCTTCAGACGTATATTATGAAATAAGTTATAGTCGATATATTTACAAACGAGTTAGAGGTATCACACTTCTGCCATACTGGGTCTCAGACAAGAAGCAAAAATTAAATTAGGGTTAGAGTTAGAGAGGTGGTATTTCCAACGGATGCAAAGTTAGAGTGCAAGCAACGGATGTTGGTAAAGTCAAATGAAAGCCCGCGCCTTTGGAAATCCGTAATCACACGACGCACACACAATCACAGATAAACAAAAAAGAAACAACAGACAGGAAACAATACAGACAGCAACAGAAAGGATACCAATGTAGGGTAGTTAATTACGTCAAAGCTAAAACCTAAATTAAAACCTGAAATTTTAAAACGCTAAAATCTATATTTACAGTAAATATCTAATATAGGAATAATCCTGAAAGTTCAAAAACACTAATATAGGCTTTAATTCACTGCCGCTATACAAAAAAAGAAAAAAAAAATACCATTTGATCATAAAAAAGGGGATAGCTAAAAACTGTATAAATATACATAACGGAATATTCAAATACGTCAATACCCAAAAAACTAACGTATACTAAAGAAGTCGAGTGAAGAAAAAAATAACACAATTAAAAAACACTCACACTATGTAACACAGCTAAACTATCGTTATTTGCTTTAACAAGTGCTCATCTCCATATCATAGAACACTCAATAAGAGTATCTAACATAAGATCTAAAAAAGCTCAAATAACTCAAAAATTAACCTTTGGAAACGAACAACTTATCTTTATAAGGTTACATCAGATTCTTCACATATTAAACACCATAAAGTTAAACAACATCTTAAAACACGGGCACCTCTTAAATATATCAAACACACTTAATTTAAAAAAAATAAACCAATAATTTACTCTAAACGATATAAACTACATACATTCCATTGGAGCTCCGATAAAACACAACCTCTCAATAACGGCACTATATAATATATCCTATAACTATATAATTATAATAACTACAATAATTATTATAATATAATATTAGTATATATATAATAAAGATAATAATTATTGTTCACTTATTATTAATATCTTATATATATATAATATACGATCTATGTTTATGCAAAAATCTGATATAACACACCTATCTAATATTAATAATAATACCATAGGATGGGTTTACACGAATAACTGATAAACATATGTTATCGCGATAGACTCGATAATCGATAACGAAAACCTTATCATCGATAACGGATATCCGCTAACTCGTGATAAAAATTCGCCGATAGGGCGATAACAGATAAATCATAATCCAAATTTTTATGTATTTCATTTTACTTATAAATAACAGGTCTACAAGTATCGTGAATTTTTTTTTTCAGAATAAAAGTTTAAAAATAAATTTATATTACATCTTCTTTTCCCTATTTTATAGATGCATAATATAAAAGTTTCGTTTTTCTTTACCGTCGACACGTACCAAAATTATTGGGAATGTTGCTAATTTGCTTTATAATAATTTAAAGCTTTATATATTAATAAATAAATTTTTTATTTTTTTTTCTCCAAATTTGTTTCTCAGTGCTTATTATTTATAATAACAATTTTTATTTCCCTAATTTTATGCTCCGATCTGTTAAAGGAATTCTATAATGTTGTAAAGACGCCAAAGATCAAAGGTTAATAAAGGATTTTGAAATGAAATCAAAAGAATTAAGTTATTATTCAAAATTATTCAATTAAAAATATAAATACAAGGTGCTCCCTAGGCCTTATGCAGCATTATTGTATGTTTTCGACCTCTTCCATAAGACATGAGATAGTCTAAATTTTCCATCTGACAGAGAATCCTCCTTGGCTCTGTAGATATCTTCCTTCATAGAGGGACAAGCATCACGCTTTCTATCGGCACAGACGAGCAGATCGGCGCATGCGCAAGTATTGTACCATTATAAAGAGATCAATGAGCACCTTCTCATTGTTATCGAACGTCTAGGTGTGACGGCGATCTGTCGATTTCACGCCTGCAGCTACTTAAATATGAGATGATGCAGAGCAGCTAATTACATCCTGATGATTTTGAATAGACGTTGACCTTCGAGCTACGTTCAGTGTAAACACAGCCAATCAACAGACGGCTTGAATGTAGTATCCTTCTCTCAGTCCTCTCCCTCTGCTGCTGCAGGGTACTGTATGGACGTTCTCAACCGGTGAGTTCTATACTAGCCTGCAAAATTCTATACCACCATTGCATTAAATCGATTATACAATATCGATATATACTCACTATATATATAATTATATATATAATATATATATATATATATATATATCATAATAATATATATAGTATAATATACATATATCATAATAATAATATTAATTGCTTATAATTATATATAAGTCAATATATGAGCATTTATATAAAGTGGTTGACTTCCGAGTTTTATATATATAAGGTTAAGGAGATTTTTACCTATCATGGTTACAGTTGAGGTTAGGCTTAGGTTAAGTTAGGTAGGTTAGGGTAGTTAGGTTAGGTTAGGTTAAATTTTACTCTGAAACAAAAATTTAATATATATATCTTTCTCAAAAATTATTAAAAAAATACGATACATTAATTATTGAATTTTGCTCCTGGAGTAGAGTCAACCACTTATAAATAGTCTATATAATAAATAGTAATGTATATATTTTATAGCAATATATATATTATATATATTATTCAATATATTAATATTAATATATATATATATATATATATATATAAATATTGTATATAACAGATATAATAATATATATATACCTATATATAATGATATATAATAAATATAATATTTTACAAGTTTGTGCACGCACCACTCACGGGTGGAGCTCTATTCATTCAAAGGAGGGGGGTGTTGCACGTTTCCAGAAATGCTTCAGCCAATCTAACGCATTACGTAACAGATGAGACACAGACGACAAAGCTTTGTATAGTGGAAAAGTGCATTGCGAGGCATGCAGTCAGGAAACACGCGAGAAGATGGAAGATAATTCGCTATAGAACAGAGGTTGACACAGCAAAGAAATGGTAAGCAACAAGCAGCGAACTTAAAGAGACTATGAGCGTTACCAAAATCGTCACTATACAAACCATAGCGCACGACTACTCAGCACCAGAGACCCGATGCCGTTGTGCTTAGAGACGACGGGATGGCAGCGTCGTAAAGGATGGTGGTAGGCAGCGAGTGCAATTCCTCGAGCAACATCCGGGCTGCGGTGTACCGATAGTAGAAAAGAGATTAGAGCTACATGATTATATCCGCGCCTGGCATAGATATGGGTCAAGGTGAAGTTGAGACTTAACGAGAACAGTTTTATAGAGAGATTTTGGCCTTCTGACTCGACCTACTGTCCTATATTAAAGTTAGGGATGAAACCAAGCCCCCCCCCCAGCATGAGAGCAGTATACTTATCCATACAACAGAAATAGCTGCATAAGCAGTAGTTAACAAATGAGAAGAGGAATAATAAGTCTCGCTAGATTACTACAAACAGAATTCCCAGTCTTTACTTTTGAGGCCTGCCCCTATGCAACACGTTGTGAAATAGTGTTTGGTTTCCAAAGTACACAATTTTTTGTTATGTTTAAGACCAAAGGATGTTTATTATTGGTCATACAAAGAGAAGACGAGATGGAATCCGTCGAAAAAGAGATGATAAATGTTGAAGGTGTTTAGTGAGAGGTGAGATTTTGTAGAAAGTGGAGTTTTTTAAAGAACTTAAATTTCGACAAGTGTGAGGCACCCCAGTCCTTCGGTTAGCTTCTATATAAGATCTGCGAGAAGAATATTAAATCGGCAAAGATTAAGGCCGCACGAGATCAATTCTAGTAGTAAATAGATGGAGGCAGAAATTGATATCTGAGTTGAATGAAAATGAAGGGTCGAGTCATTGCATGGGAGTACGAGTGGATAGAGTTAGATGTAGGGTGAGAGATCATTAATCTGAAAATATTTAAAGTATTTATAGAATAGATAAAAAAAATATAATGAATAACTGAGAACACCACAACTTGATCAGAAAAAGAAGAAGAGTACGCCAGGCGTCATCTAAGGAACTACTAAACGCTGGAAGAATAGATAAGGAGGAAGAAAGGAGAGAGAACAAAGATAGAGAAGATAGAATTGTGAGTAGTACTTATAGGAGAGCAATGATGCGTGCCATATACCCGGTCAAATGCTTTGGATATTTAGTTCAAAGCGTCCACCGATACGCAAGTCCTCCTCCATAGTTCATTAGGGCGGGAGAGAACCATTATAATCTAAGAGAGGAAAGTATACATTTAATCGCGTTGAATCAGCTTAGACCCTCGAGAACGCCGAAAGCCAATACTTGGCAATACGGGAAGAAGTGAAGAAATCCAGTACTATGTTAAGAACATGAGAGTTGAGAAGGGTTTCATTAAAAATCTCTATGATAGAAAACAAACAAGTGAGAGCTATAGGGGCGATAATAGTTAGAAGGTATTAGGAGCCGGAAACGTACCTTATTATTCGGAACCGGTTGGCAACAAGTGACGATAATTGCTTTGGGCCTAACACACTGCGAGGGAAAGTGTTAGAATTGGAGGAAGTTAGGATGATATTAAAGTGAAAACAGCAGGGTGAAGGGTCCAGCAACGGTATGCCAACCATTCGTCACTACGGGGAGGATAAATGTCATCCGGCCAACCCTCTTCCTTCATATAGTTGCATAATTTCAATGAGCCAATGATTGACACTTCCCGAAATTAGTAATGTAATTCACAGGCAAAGGCAATAGACACCTGAAGAGTGGAATGAGGAGGCAAGAGTGAATTTGCCAGTATTACCACGCAGGGTTGAGTTACATTGAAGAAAATTAGGAGGCCGTAGAGATTGGCTTTTTCAGTTGGATAATTAGCAACAGAACCCATCAGTAAGCGAATAAGAGGGGAAAGGCAGATTTTAACAGAAGTTATTAAAGATGTTTTGGCAAGAGGCCAGAAAAGATTTGTCAGTGGAGACCAAGGAGGTTACCCGCACTTACGCTTTGTAAAATGAAATATGCTCACTGTACTATTGCCTCGTCGAAGAGTATCCCTGCAGACGATTTGCTAAGCTGAAATGAAAACTTCTACCGACGAAGAGTGATAGGAGAACCGATATTAGAAATTATTCACTTCCTGAGACGCTGTCATCACTGTCTCTAGCCTCAAATGGCCGAGTAACAAGTATCAATCGAAACCATGGATTATGAGGTTCAGTTAGAAAGATTTATTCGCTGAAGAAAGAGACATTGATCCTGCTCATCCCATCAACGTATTACAGCTCCCACTTATTCTTTTGTAAAGCATATCGAACTCGTCTTCCAAGTGCGGGGGTATTGAAAGTATTCATTTTCACACGCACAGGTTTAACAGATGGTGAGAGAAAACTTCTAGAAGAGGTTTTTTAAGGGGTATATCTGTTGTATTGTGAGTACATCGACTTTGGCTGCTGGAGTTTGGCAGCTGGAGTTAATCTATAGGAAGAGCAGGACTGAGAGGGTTTGAACATTGTGTTTCGAAAATGCAAGAAAGTGATTTCAAAGGCTTATCGGAGATGAATGTGTGTGGGTTCTTTTATAATTTAGTTGCTTTTACCAAGATAGTTGAGAGTCAACTATATAATTGACTTCGGCTCCTTCCCACCATAAGATCTATGAAGGCAGACCCCCAACCAGTGATCGCAGTGTTGTCTCATCATTTGATATTCCCATAAAAATAGTAGATCATCCTCATACAATATTTTGGATTCAGAAGGAGAAAGTTTCTTGGTTGTTAATTATATATATTTGGATAGTATTAATGAATAAAGATATTAATAATATAAATTTTAATATATAATCTTATGTTTATATGAAATTGTATTCATTATAGATTAAGTAATATATTTCTTTACCATACTAATTCACAATTTATACATAATAGAATATCCTAGTATATAAATATATATCTAATAATTATAGCAACTGGTTATTTATTTTAATCTCTGAATCTTTATATAAATAACGTTCTTCCTAATAAAATATAATAATATTATCGCGCGGATATCTCAACATAAATGTGTGATAATAAAAAAGATTTTATACGGATATGCAGATAGCCCGAAACCCGTTATAGCTGCGAGCGATAAAGTTATCACCAATAGTTATCGGTAGTTTGGGACAAAAATTATCGCGATACCGATTATCGTAGAAGATTTTTATCGGATATACAGATAACCTACGAAACCGTTATCGCGATAAATTATTGCGATAATTTATCTCGAGCGATAATCAACAACTCTATGTATATTATATATATATGTATAATAATATAATAACATATTATATTATAACTTATAATAATATATATACGAATATAAAGTATGTTATATATATTAATATAGCATGAGGGAGTTAGTATTCTACCTAATAATCATTACAATATTTATTTATATATATATATATATATTTATACTGGGTAATATACATAATTATTTATATATTATTATAATTAAATATATAAAATTTACTAGGATATATATACTATTATATAGAAAATAAAAAATATAATAATTATAATATAGAATATATATAGAATAATTAGAAAATAATCTACGATATAATATAATAAATTATCGTAGTATAACGAGTAACATTTATATATATATATATTACTATATCTTTATGTTTTAAAAAATAAGTATTAATATAGCTCATATATAATAATATATATATATATATATCTATAGATGTTTATGTGTAAATAAATATATATATAAACTCATTTATATATACCTAGTAAGATATACGTTATATTTAAAATATTCTTAGGTAAAGTAATTACATATAATATATACAGTAAAGGTAGTTCTTCACTCATAATTATTAAATAGATATATATACCTCCTAATATATTTGTAACAGAGATTTACAGTAGTATATATATAATATATGTATATTTATATTTTCTGAATGATATAATATTAATAATATATATATATAATATATTATATATATAATCACAATATAGATAGTAATATAAAGTGCTATATGTATACATATATCTTTATTATGATATACAAATCTTATATAATGCGTTAACTATCATGAACTGAAGTACTAAACTGAAATATATATAGTAAGTAGTATATTACATATATATATTAATATATAATATATTAGGGCAATCGTGGTCCGAATAGTGATAATATATGCTCTGAATTTAACTGAGGGAACTAACACGGGGAGATAATTACGGTTTGGGAAAAACTTATAAAGGTAATATAGGGACGAATACCGGGATATCGGCGAATCAATCACTCGGGCACGTAGGTTCTGTAACTTTTTTTCGGTCTATAGACTTAAATCATTTTCTAGATATATTTATTTTTTTAAAGTCAACGTGTTCGATGCTACATTTATCTCATTTAGTGGTGGAAAAAATTACAAGTAATTATACGAGAGTCACTCCACTGGTACAACAAAAAAGGTTGAAAGATTTTCTTTGGATGGACCTTTTGTGTAGTCTAGAAATAATATTTAATAATACTTAGTAATGCTTAATAATATGGATCTACATGATCATCTTTTGCTGTATTCACAACCCGACGATCATTACGAACCACTGAATCTGTGTTCTTACGGTTGGAAGTACGAAAAATTCATCGTGCGCATCTTACGTAGGTCTGTTAATATTAGTAGACGTTAACCTTTTCCGCATATTATCTTACAGTAATCAATAGAAAATTATACTTAGCGGTCGTAATTCGGAGAAGCATGTATTGGTTATAATTTAGTTAACGTCTAACATTAGTATGATTCCCAATATGTAACCTGGTATATGAATGTTTTTATCATATTACATCATTATTATATACTTAGAATAATATACAGTCGGTGAACGTTAGGTCCGTCATTGTTTCTAACTATATATTATCTACTAGGATTCACAGATACGATTTGTATGCAGAGTTTGTGTATTTGCAGAAGTATTTGTTCAGAGCTGTTTGCTTCGAGGTTGCAGTGAAAAATGACTACTTAAAGGACCATGCACAAGACTAACATTTATTATCGTTAACAGAGAAGTAACAGAGCTTGCACGGGAGGCTTCTTCCAGTCAGTAATGTGTAATATAACACTTTGTATTGCAGGTGTAAAGTTGCTAGGCCTTACTAACCGTTTGGGACTCCCAGCATAACGATGCTAATGTGAAGTGGCGCACTGTTTATTGACACTTCCAAGAGCAAAGTTTTAAAGTGGTGTGTGTTGATACACAACGGCAACAGGTATGCTTCGAGGTTGCCAAAGAGTTGCGGCCTTAACCCGGTTACGTGGATGTGATAGAGAAGCAGGTAGGCAAAATCACGCCAGTTTGGAGAGGCTACAATATTTCAGTTTACATGAATGGTAAATATGCGTCGATCTCAAAATGGTTAAACATTTTGCTGGGTCAGCAAGCAGGTTTCACAAATATCCCTGCTTCCTGTGCTATTGGGACAGCTGACGGCAAAGATCACTGGACAAAGAGAATGGCCACCTGTGGTGAGGAGGACCTTAGCGCCTAAGCGTGACAGAAACATTTTTCGTTACTTGATATCTTCTTCTCTACACGAGTATAAAACAATCATAGTAGAGCACGTCTCGACTCACCCAGTATATTTTTCAAGTACTTTTTTCACTCAAACAATTTGATTTCAATGGACCTTGAATCTCCATTATGGTGATATTTTGTACGATGGTGAGTGAGCTCATGATGATTTTTTATGATGAACAAATCGTTCCCTGTCTGAGTGACGAAGGAAGAAAAAGGCTGGTAGTATTTGGATGAGGCCCCACAAATCCATACGGACCTACCTCCTCCGTGATGCTGCCTGACTTCTACTACAACAATGACTTGTTTAGAGCAAGGAGACGTCCGGAAATGCTTTTCAGATGGTAGCACAGTAAATTTTTCTGGGGAACAGGTAAGCCGGGAACCACTAACATTGTAACAGGAATTGCTAGACAGTTTTCCATTTCAATGATGTAGAATGATTATAAAGTTGCACTACTTACATTCTCACCTAAGAAAATTCCGGATAACCTATGCGATGTAGTGATGAGCAGGGTGAACGCTTCATCAAGATTCTAAAGTTCAGGGTGTAAGACGATACCGAAATTAAAATTTTAAGGCAAGTTGGGCATAACATCAATATGTTGGCCGACTATTGTGAGCTTGATGTAGGGATATTCCAGACGCTTATGCCAGTAGATCGTCTACCGAAGAGAAAGTTTTTCTACCATCGTAGGTATGTTTACATGAACTAAACCCCATTCCTTCTATTACATTTATTGTTGTCCCATATTACTTTTCCTCTTTATTTCATAGTTGTATTATAATGTTTAACCATAACATGAAATATCCACACGATCGTGTATCATATCACGATTTTTATTACCTTCCCTTCACTCATTTACTATATTATATTGTAAAATATAACTTAGTGATAATAATATAATTATTTATATTAGTATATATAATAAGATATATATGACTATATATAATAGATATGTATAATATATCTATATACTAATAATATATAAAAATTAAATACATATAATAATATATGATAATATGATAGTATAATATTATCTAATAAAGTATCTGTTCAGCAAACTGTAACCCAGAGTTATAATATATAATATATATATTTAAATATATATAATAAATAGTTATATACTATATTATATAATATAATCTAGATATTATATATATTTATATAACTATAAATAAAATATACTTACTAGTATTAATATATATATATATAATATTATATATTAACTAATATATATATATATATATAGAAATATATTAGTATATAGTGAAGATACTATCTTTATATTTATATATACGGTATATATAATATATAGTAATATATATATATAATACTATATATAATAATAATATACTACGAACTATAACAACTATATCTATAGTATGAACAACTACTACTGTACTATATAAATTTAATAACTATTATATCTATATATATATATCATATAATTCTAATATATATATCAATATCAATATATAAATACAATTATATATATATATATTCTAAATATTATAACTTTTCTTCTATATAACTATATAATATATATATATAATATCATATACTATATATATATCATATATATATATATATTATATATATATATAATATTATATATATATATTATATATTTATTATAATACCGATATAGTGATATTTTAATAATTATATTTATTCGGAGATATATGAGTAGGTAGGGTTGTTAGAGGGTAATATATAATAATAACTTTATTACTAACCTGGTCCATGCTTAACCAGATCCAGGCGTGGCTGCACCTGATTTACATAAAAGGCGAAAAACAAAACTGAATAAATAAATATTTTTCGATTATGCTTGCAGTCGAATAAACGATACTATATATATCTACATCATTAATACTACGCTATTACTGGTGGATAGATATCACCTCTGAAAAATGTATATAAATCATAAAAAATTAACAATACGTGTTATCAGCATCAATATTACTACAAATGCGATGTGATATCAAAAACCGGAATATGTAGCATCTTTGAATAAGTCACATCAATAATACAATTAGCTGAAAACCCCCAGTCCAAGAATTTCATATGTTTATTCATGATTTATGCAGAAGTAATAAAAAAAAAAAGCTAAATAACTAGTTCTTATACCTATAGCATAACTCCAATCACAAACATATATATAAAATACTATTAAATGGAAAATATTAAAATTCGTCAGCTGCTAGAATATTAAACTAAAACTTACATTTGAATAGCCTCTAAAGGATTAAAAGGATCAGAGAGCATTGCAAGTATCTCCATTTTCAGGGGATACACTTTATCTTGTGCTATTAATAAATTATTTGCCCTCTGTTCAGAAAATATATTTCTTGTACTTTCAAAGTTAAAATATGTTATGTCACATAATGGTTTATATGTTGCTAGTTTTATTTCAAATTCATAATAACTATTTTCCAGTGTTTTTATCAAAAACCAATTGAGGAAAATAATTCATTAAGGTACCCTCTGTCCCACTTCAAGAGAGACCCCACACAACAAAGGTGTATCAGAGTGGTCATTTGTATATATTTTCTTAGAATGATAAGTATTATTATAGTAAAATTTCGTATATGATGTACCGCATTTATCTAAATTAACTTATTTTATGTACAAATAATGCGAGCACATAATGTCACAGAAGAAATAGAGCACTTTATATCCTTATTTTAGTATTCTACTACTCAAACTCTTTTTTCTGTATGTAACTGATTTTTGAGATTGTTCTCCATACACATTCTTAAAACAATCCTTACAGAGTGATAATAGACACCTTCTCAGCTTCTACAACTTTCCCACTACGTGAATCACATTGCTATATCACGAAGACTCTCGAGGAGTAGCGTAGACCAGTCGTCAATTCTATGTTTAATACTTTAAAAGCCTCATGCACATCAATACGATCACAGACTATTTTTCTCAGTCGGAGAATCTGTCAGTAAAAAAAATAAATGACGATCTGCTATGCATCATACACACGAATTCATAGTAATGAACAATTCGCTGAGAACGTCACACAGATCTTAAAGTATATATGTGAAGCTACAACAAAGATATTATCACATAAGAAACTTTAAATAAAATGTTCTATTTTTTAATTCACTATACTGATGTTTCTTAAGCTCTTCAACGAGTGGAATTATTCCACTGAAGCTTTTGATTTTAAATTGCCTTATTTAAAAATATAGATTTATTGCTAAAATGGCAAGGGATTCACATTGGGCGATCTGTGTTAACTTCACGTTTATAATGCTTGTTTTAGGACGGTTGTTCAAAATGGCTCAAGTAAAATTAGGTAACTAATTTTTGTCCACTGAAAATTCGATCACATTTTCTTGATTGCATTCTAGAACAGCGTTAAATAGGATAGGTTGAGAACTTTTTGTTCAAACACTCTTTTAATTTAAGCATATTCATAAGTTCTGTTCTACCAGCGTGTAGAAACGTCTTTGAGAATTAATTTAATACATGTTATGACATTCAGGTATCTGTCATATGTAATAGAGTTTTTAAACATTTTGTAGCTTTGCAGCTGCACTTGCTGAATGGTGTAAAAAGAGAGGATATGCTTCTGCAAGTAAATAAAATATCTTTAACAGACTTCTGACATACTATTGAAATTGCAGTGACATGCATAGTTGTCAAACACGTGAATTATAAAACATTGAACAATTGATAGAAAGCACCTCTACCTTTATAACCACTACAATGTTTGTGATCCATTATCCAGGTAATCACTAAATTAATTGCTAGGGTTTTTAGATTATGATTGCTGATTAAATAAAGGCCCTTATAGGATCGACAAAGGACAAAGATTTTTCGCCATAGGGATTGGCTACAAAATCTGGCTATATTTATTTTTAATTTTTTTTTTGGAAAAATAGTTTCTAAAATTTCAGTTTTAAATTGAAATAACATTCCCTTATGTTGTATAATTATGTTTAATAAAAGCTCAATATTCGGCCCGTATAGTTCGGCAAAAAGCCGAATAACCGAATATTCGATATTTTTGGGCCGAATAGGCCGAATACCGAATACTTAAAGTATCGGTATCGGCACATCTCTAATATATAATATATATATATAATTAATAATATATATATAATTATATATATATATATTAATATATAATATATAATATATTATATATATATATATATTATAATTAAATATATAATATTAATATATATTGTATATATTATTTATTATTATGATGGGTAATATAATAAAATTTTATATTATTATCTATAAAATATTTCATACCATATAACCCAAATACTGTTATCTTGCCTATAGACTATGATGATAATATATAAATAATATAATATATTACGCAGATATTACTACGAGATATATAATATCACAGTAGGACGGGATTTGGCTGTTGAGAATTAGAAGAGTAGGTTAGTAATAACTTTTTTTTCACCTAATAAAAATGTGTCTCAAGATAGATTGAGTGAGCGTGAGCTTCAACCGATCTACTAGATCCTCTTTTTCAGACTTTTAGAGTTCCACGAAGTCCTGAAAGAGGGAAAGCTATGCTTCTCAAGTATTCCTCTGAAGACCATTTTTTTATGTGAAAATTTATTATTTAATATATTTACAGTATTTCAATAATTCAGGCCTCCCACTCGAGTAAATTCCTATTTAAACATAAGTCTCGTTTACTGCTTCTTGATTTCATACATATTTATATTATTATATATATATATATATATATTATATATATATATATTAATTAATATATATATAATATATATATATATCATATATAATATATAATTATATAATATATTTATATATATATATTATAATATAAATATATATAATTATTAATTTTATATATATATATATTAAATACTATAATGTATATATATATATTATATAGTATATTAATGTATTATATATATAATTAATATATATATTATTATTTATATTAAATAATATATTATAATATATATATATATATATTAAATATTAAATATTAATAATATATATATATATATATATATATATAATATATATATTAATATATATTATAATATATATATATTAATATATATTTAATATATATATAATATATATATTATTATATTTATATATATATATATTATTATATATAATTAATATTTTTCAATATATATCTAATATATATATATATAATAATAATATATATATTACTAGTAATATATATATATATATATATATATATTTACAGTATCACCAACCACTCACGGGCAGAGCCCTATTCAGGGGAGGCAAACTGTAGCACGCCAAAAAATTTCAATTCCAGCTGTCGCAAATTACGGCAGATGATACAAGACGACAGGCTTTTAAAGACGAGGATGATGTAAAATTCGTCACAGGAAAACACAGATGAAGAAATGGAAGGAATTCCACAAGAACAGAGGGTGACAGGATAAGAAGGAAGACCATATAACCACAAACTAGCTGGTGTAAACCAAATATCTACACTAAATCACTTGTGCGCAGGATCAACAGCAACCCTCACTTGTGCACAGGGCGTCGTAAAGGGTGGTGGAGTTAACGCGAAATGGTAAGTTCCCCGTCGAACACCTGCCGGCGGATACCGCTTAGAAAAGAGAATAAAGACCAATATGCCCGCAAAGGAATGAGAGTCAGTGAACTGGAAAGTACAAGACAGTTTATAAGTCTTGGCTTTTGACTCGACCCGTCTAAAATTGGGGTGAAATCGAAGCCCCCCCAGATATGAGAACAGTACACATACAAAGGCGATAGACCCTTGTTATACTGCAGTAACAGCTGAAGAGAAAAATAAGTCATGCAATCTAAAATAAACTCCCAGTTTCTTTGAGGCCGCCCTAGCACCCGTTTTGATGTGAGGGTTTCCAAGACATTTTTGTTGTTTATGTTAAGGCCAAAGAGTTTTAATTTTTGATTCCATGCTAGGTAAGAATTAGAGCAACCCGCGTCAGAAAGATATAGCAAAGTTATGATATGGTGTATAGGGAGAGGAGGTAAAACTTTCTGTAGAATTTGATCTTTTAAACTAGAATTGACACATTCACGCAAAGAGTTCGAGTACGACCTCCAATACGAAAGAAGTTATTCCAGACAGCGAGATAGATCGAAAGGTAAGAAGTAGTAAGCATACCATTCTAGAAGTAAAGAAGGAGCATGAAATTTGAAAATGATGTTGAAAGATTAAGGGTCGAGTATTCGAGGATAATGAGTGGATAGAGTTGTAATGTGCTAAGGTGAGTAAAGATATTATGAAAAGTAAGAATGAAATCGGAGATAAGGACCAGAACCCTGAGGAACACATATAACAGGAAGAGAGGAAGAAGTCGCTCCATCAACCAAAGCCGATATTGAGCGACTTGAAAGAATAGCTAGACTAAATATAATGATAAAGCAAAGAGTAAAGGAGGAAACTTCACAAAGGAGGGGAGACTTGGTAAGACAGTGACGCGTGCCAATAATCCGGTCAAATGACTTTTGAGGATATGTAAGGCTTCACAATAACCTACCGTAGGTATGATAGCTCAAAAAAGGGTTTTTTTACCCCACCCCCCTCTGTCCCCGTACTTCCTAAGAGCTGAAAACCATAAATCTGTATTAAATAGAAAGTAATATATCGCCAGTAGATCTTGAACGCCGAAAAGCGTACTGGCGATCGGAAATATAGTAATGAAATTCCAGTAAATTTTTATTTAAATTGATGAAAGTTAAGAAAGGTTTCAAAGATCTTTAGATAGAATACAAAGTGATAGCTAATAGGGCGATAGTGAATTAGAAGGATCAGAAGCGGCTTCTCACTTTTTAGCGGAATAAGTTGGGCTATATGCCAGCTTCCAACACACGAGTGGAAAGTGCTAACTATTGAGACAAGAGAATATAAGTTTGAGTACGAGGTGCAGGCGGTCAGCACGTAAGCACATTTCCCTCAAAATTCTCAGGGGAGGAAGTGTCATCACGGGACACAAAGCCTTTAGCATTCCATAGATGTCAGGAGCCCAATGCACTCCTAATCAAATTGTAGATCACTAAGGCAAGAAATAGGATACCGAGAGAGAGAAGGAGTTTGGAGAATGCCCTGAGGAAAGTCGCTCCTCAGGATGGTGGAGATTAGAAGAAATAGGATGCAGGAATAGTGATGCGCCTTTCAAGTTATGGTGGAGATTATGCAAAAACACGAGAGCCATCAGCAGTCGAATAAGGAGTAGGATAAAAGGATTGAATTTCAATGGGTGTCGTCTTATGAAGACAGTTTTTGGCATAGTCAGCGTGCTTGCCTAAAGATATTGTCAGTAGGAGAACCAAGGGGGGTCAGCACACTTTCGCTTGATGAAAGCCCACTTTGCCCGTCGAAGAGTATCCTTGCGCAAGCGAATTTCTACTGCGCAGTAGTAAAATATAGCGCGAAGTGATAGAGATCTGAGAATTTTCCACCTCCTCGATAGCAGCTGTCTCTAGCTCCTGAAATGGCAGAGAACAAGCACGATCGTGCCATGGATGGATTATGAGGAGAGATAAGATTTAGTCGAAGTAATAGGAATTGAATCTGCCTCAATTTAACTCGTCAAACAAAAATAACAAGCTCCCATACCATAGTGCATGAAGACGAAGTGTCATCGATCAAATAGGTACATCTCACCAGATTAATTTAGTTATGCGATAAAGCTGTAACGAGCACAAGGCCGCTCAATCACAAAAGCCCGTCTCGTGCTAGTAAAACGCATTTGGCTGTGCGATATAATGAACTGTTGAACGAAATGAAATGTTTAGTAAATTGAGAGAGCACATAATCACTTCTATATTAGAAGGCTTGTGGTGCTGAGATTACACCAACGAGTAACAGGTATGAGATCTTCAGTTTAAATTAGGAGAAGGAAAAGGACTAGCAGTGAGGTGGTATATGACTCATGTATGGCATTATTCAGTGTTGGTCAAGAATTGGTTGGGAGGTTATGGCTATCAGCGAGAAACCAGATTGGTAGAGACAGTTGCTTAATGAATCTTATTTCTCCAAATCGTTAAGAAATGCTGCATGGTTCGGCCTCCTCCCACCTAAAATCAGTAAGTGAGAGGACCCCAACGCAACATTCAGCCGTGTGTGTACATTTGAAATCCCTACCAATAAGGATCTCGTAATTTTGGAACAGGAGAAGATATAACAGTCTCGTGAAAGTAGTAATATTCAAAGAAAGAGTGAAAATCTGTTCTGTTAGGAAAAGTAGCAGAAAGCACAAGATTTTGTGTAGAGGAGAAAGGTTTTTGGAGCTCAAAGAGCATCGAAGTTAGGAGATTCGAGAATTCACGAGATCATGTTCCGGACTAGCTTAATCCGTTTACTATAGGCACTCTCCACCCTTCAGAAAGGAAAATGGAATTAATGAAATAAGTTTAGTTTAGATGCATTAAACGAGTTAGAAGGATCGAATTTCTTAGCTATCTGGGTCTCAGACAACAGCAAAAAAGTTAGGATCAGAGTTGGAGAGGAATCCACAGAGGCAAAGTTAGATTTAAAGCCGCGGATGTTGGTAAAAGTTAATGGAAAGCCGCCGCCTAAGCACCCTACCACTTCACATACACAACTCGACACAACATCACCCACACACACAGCACACACCAAATTAAACAATAAGACCAATAACAGATAAATACAAGAGAAGAAACCGGGATAAAATTTACGTATAATAAATCCTAACCTTAAAAAATTTAAGTACTTAAAATTATTAAAAATAAAAATACCAAATAAATACAATTGAAAAAAATATAAAATTACACTAAAACACTGTGATACATTTGAATGAACTTTAATTTTTAAAATATACCAACTAAAAAAATGAGAAAAAATTAAAATTCTAAACTATCATTAAAATGCCAACCAGACCTTCGCAGAAACGAAATAAATGATTATTACCGAGTGATACAATTTAATAAAATTTCAATGAAAACAAAATGATTTGAGAAATACACACATACCTTTCACTAAACACAGCCACAACATATATAAACGATAAATAAAATAAAGAATAAACTTTCAACAAGGACCACTTTCAAACACGTCCACACTTCCAGATTATGATATATCAAAACAGATTTCAAAAATTAATATATATATATATATATATATATATATATATATATTAATATACATATATAAATATATTAATATATATATATAGTATTATATATATATACATATATATATATATTACTATACAATATATATATATATTATATAATAATATATATAATAATTATATATATATATATATTATATATATATATAATATATATACTATACTATAATATATAATATTTTTAAATATAATATATATATTATATATATATATTATAGGTAATATATATATATATATAATATATAATATATATATTATATATATATATATATATACTATTATATGTTATAAATATATATATACTATATAATATATATCTATATATATATAATATAGATCTAAGATTATATTATATGATTATATATATATTACTGTAATATAATATATGTCATATATATTATATAAATATATATCTATATATATAGTATAGTAATATATATTATATTATATATATATATTATATATAGTATATATAATATATATATATATATATATATATATAGTATATATAAAATATATATAATAATATATGGTATATATATATATATTATATATAATATAATAGTATATATATAAATAATACCAATACACATTTACATACAATAAAATAAAAATACATACTCCAACTTCATCACAACAAATGTACAAATTCACAAATAGTAACAGTAATAGCTCTGATTAATAACCCAAAATGGTTTCTCATTTCTGATAATTTGACCTCAAACCACTATAACTCCTTAAATATATAACCACAATCGTCTTTTTTACTATCGATACTCTATCTATCACTCAATCTACTCATAATCTATCTAGCTATCCTATATTATTCTAATCTCATCCTATCTTATCTATCTAAAACCTATATATTTAATCTTTATATTATTCTAAATTCTAAGAGTTACTATCTACTATCATACTATCTATCTATCGATCTATCTACTTCTATCTAATCTTCCAGATGTATGTATGTATGAGTAAATCAGTATGAAACGAAACTAAGGCAGGTAGCTATTAACCTATGTATGCTATGATTTGTATTTAGAACCAACACTAACCGAATGCCAGTTTAGATAATGTAGCTTACCCTCTTCCGACATTATCTATCTAATCACATTCTACATATACTATATATTATATATATAGAGTATATATCCTATTCGAGTATATTATCACATTATAATAACTATTTATATAATAATATAACTGATAATATAAAAAACATTATATAAAACATATCCATATTGAAATAAATTTATTTATAAAAACTATTATAACTGCTATTATTTATATTTTATAATATATATCACTACATAATATAACATAACCCACAACAAAAGCACAACCAACAACCCTCACTAGTCAATTAGATCCTTAAAAGCAAAAGCAATAAATAAATCTATAAAAATATACTTAATATTTATTATATTATACTATAAACTAATATATACTCAATATATATCATATATATATATATATAAGTATATAAATATATATATATAATAAGCAGCACCTATTAAACTCCGATATATATACTCACAACCAATATATATACATTAACATTAAATACTATATATATAATAGTATCAGGCAAGCTTATTAGCATTTGGTTCCATATACACATATAACTAAATAACTAATTTAATACATCGTATAGTTATCAAATTCACATCAAATATATAACCTATAGAATCTATATAACAACATATACATATAGTTATAAAAATACGCTACGAAATAACTAAAATAAATATAAACACACTATATAGGCAAAATAGAAGTATATATAATTATAATATATAATACCTAATATAATAAATAAATATATATAATATAGATATCTATTACCCTTACTATATATATAATAACTACATATATAAACTTACCTAATCTACACTCAACTAAATAACTAGCAATCTACCTCATCTTCCTCTCTCTACTCTTCTTCTCCTAATCTCTCATCCTCTCCTTCATCGATAAGGCTCGGATCTGTCAGACTCTCTCTCTCTTACATCAACTCTCAGTCTCTCTCTGACGTCACAGGACATAATAACGCAGCGGACAGTTATGTACGCTAGGAGGCATCTGGTAACGGAGGTCCCAATGGTATCCAAACAACATCTCTCGATCCCTCATAACAAGTTAAATAATTCCGAGCTTGAACAGCGTGTTTAAGATTTGTAATACATAATAGTCGCCTTCAAAAGTATTCTCTCTAACAGGAAAAGCCGTTGTAGTTCACAACATTGTTACCGCATATACAAAATATACAAACTAAACCATAAGAGAATACATAGTAAGCTAGCCCACTACTCGATAAGACACGCATAAAATCGCAGGGTAAGATATCTACAACGTAGTCACTACAGCAGTACGCGTGAAAAGAAAGACAGTAGGAAATAATCATACAATAGTAATATAACACACAACACCTATATATAACGCAATAGAATACGCAAAATATCATACTTAGATCAAGTAGGTAGCCAATAAGTAAATAAATAAGGTAATCAATATAGGAGCGTAAGGATTTATCATATATATAGAAGCTGCTAGATACTAATATAAGTTATGTATATATATATATATTATTCTCTACCTTATGTTTCAAGCTATTCTATTAATATATTACAAAATTCATCTGTACTTCATAACTCTATCCTAACCCAACTGACTATCCTAATTATTTGACAACTTAAACTCTAAATTAGAACACATCCTCTATTCTTCCCCATTCTCTGAAATCATCTTTCTTGGTGATTTCAACGTTCTTCACCACCAATGGATTTCCTTTAATTCTCTAGATACAGATATTGGACTTGCATATCAATTTTCGATCCAGAACTTGTATTCCTGATAGTCTTGATATGAAATCAGAATTCTAGACCCCCCTTCCTAACAATCTAATTCTTCTTATTGATCTGTTAAACTATTTCCTCATCTTTGATTATCCGATCACCTTTATATCTCTGTATCATGTTCCTTCTCTTCAATTCTTCTGCAGGAAAGACACCCTCCTCCTACGGAGCGGAAAGGTTTCTTGTCACTTAGGTGCTGCTTGTTATTTGTACTTGCTGTAATACTTATTTCATTTTTCATTCATTGATTACTGCTTCCGTGTCAGTTTTACCTCGTAGTATGCTGAACGCATTACTGAGGGGATTCTCTCTGGCATGGAGGAGTACATCCCATATTCAATCTTATTAACTAAGCGTAACAAAACTTGGTCTAACTCTTTGTTCACTTGCTATTCGTCACACTGACACCGTTTTCAGGAATTTCCTTTAGAAATTGCCAAATTTCAGAAACTCAGGCAAATTATATTTCATCCTGGAACGTGTAAAAAAAATTTCTCCGTGACACTGAGAACTTTTTCCTCCGCTGAAAATAAAATTGCTTTTCCGTTCCCTCTTCCTCTCGTCCTTTCTGGCATTTCGCAAGAAAAAAAATTCTAACTTTCCTACTTCCTCTTCCCCTCCTCTAATGTCTTCCGAAGGTACAACAGCCGTTAAGCCTTCCGCTAAAACAGAATAAAACAGTAGGAGCAAATTTTTTACCCGCTTCGCTTGGAAGTGATGTGATGTCGTTCATACCCAATATTGTCATTTGGAAGTTTTTGAGCATCTGCATACCTAGGTCTTCCTATTCAACAAGGTGGATCGTGGTTTCAGCATTTAAAAATGCATTGATAAGAATTGAGCCCTGGTTCATCGAATATATTCCCGTTTCCCTAAACCCTGAGATTAGTTTACTAGCGTTGCTGATTTTAACCAACATTTGCTTAAAAGCTCTTTACATTGCAGGATTTTTCATTTACACTTAAGATGGATGTTTTGCCACTTTAATAGCTTTGACCGGTTTGAATACTGTTCGATTTAAAGTGAAAATAATGATTCGATTCGGAGCTGGAGCCAAAGGAAAGAAAAAGTGAAATCTTAATTATAAATTATTCTTCATCTTAGCAATTATAGGTGGAAAAAAAGAGTCAAACCCAGACCGGAATCGGAATCGGACTCAGAATCGGCGTCTGAATCAGAGCCAGAGTCGGAGCATCGTTCGTGAAAAATAAGGTTGAAGCATCTGGAGCGGAATTTCAAGTAAACGGAAATATTTATTTGTTCAACAGCTCTTATTACATTTTTTCCTTTTTTTATTTATTTATTATTATTATTATTTTTTTTGCTGATAGCACCACTCACTGGAGGGGCAGAATATATATATATATATATATATATATATAGGCAGATTATGAGAATATATATATATATATATATATATATATATAATATATATATATATATATATATATATATATATATATATATATATATATATATATATATATATATATATATATATATATATATATATATGGAAAACCTACCCAATCCCAAATCTAACGCAAACCTCTGAGGTAACCGAAGACAGAGGGCTTGAAGAGAGGGAGATTAAATAGAGCAGGGAAAACAGATGAAAGCAGAGAGTTTTACAGAAAAGAGGTGGCTGAAAAGAAGGAGGTACCTCAACGAATAAGCCTGGAGTTCCAAATATTAACACATTTTTCATGAGAAAGCTGGGAACCCCTTGTGCTACTAGGGCTACGAAATGGTGGTGGAAGGCGTGAGGTCAACTCCCTCAAGCACCTGCCGTTGTAGTTCCTATAGAAAAGAGATAGAGCACCACCGTCACGTCGCAGAGATAGAGGAAGAATGGAGAGTTGAGTCATCGGCATAAGAATGAACAGAG